>SZWC01005118.1:114394-136747 GCA_023375785.1 Penium margaritaceum
GAAGACTATTGAAGACTATTGGAGGCCGCTTTATCGAAGACTTTTGATTTGACACTGTTGAAGATTATTAACGGAAGACTATTGACGACCGCTTTTCAAAAGTTTGAAGGCCTGTCTCAAGTCAACTTTCAAGTCAATTTTGAAGGTAAGTTCATTCTCTCTCTCTCTCTCTCTCTCTCTCTCTCTCCCTCTCTCTCATCTGTAAAATGTTACGTGATGGAATCTAGAGGGTGGTGGAGATGGAGGGTGTTGGAGGTGGAAGGTGATGAGGCAAACGTAGACATAGATATGTGATGCGATATGATTATGTGTGCTGTGATGTGTTTGATCATGGCACATGACAATGGAGGTGGAGGGCAACAAAGGTGGAAGTGGAAGTGGATGTTGAGGGTGGTGAAGGTGGAGAGTGGAGGAGGTGGAGAGCGTTGGAGGTGGAGGGTAGAGGAGGTATACGTAAACGTAGACGTAATGTGATGCGACGTGATATTGTGTGTTGTGATGTTTATGACATCATGGCATATTTGAAGTGGAGGTAGAGGGTAGTGGAGGTGGAGGTGGAGGTGGAAGTGGAGGTGGAGGTGCAGTGCAGGATGGTGTAAGTTGGTTGGTGTTGGTGTTGGTGCAAGTGTTCATGTACATGTCATTCTGTACCATTCTGTTCCATTCTGTTTTGTGTCATCTTGTTTTCATTCGTTGCCTCTTTGTGTTCATTAGTTGATGTTTTGTTCTGTTTCATTCTGTCAACATCATGCACAACAATTCAAGCCTTTTCAGGCTATATCAAAGTTACAGTTCAAGCCTTTTCAGACGATTTCAAAGCTACGACTGAAGCCTTCTCAGGCCATCTCAACCCTACAATTCAAGCCTTTTCAGGCCATTTCAAAGTTCTATGGATTGTTAAAGAGCTTCACCTGATTCTCCGATGATCTACAGTTCAACATTTATCAACTAAATTTGACAACACTATAGTGTTCCGAGAATACAGATCAACAGTCGAAGTATGTTTGACAGCTTTGAGTAGATTGCAGACTTGTGCAGACCAAAGTAAAGCTTCCTCTTGAGCGTGCTTCTGACTTCGATGGTTGGCCCCTGTGAACCACGCATATAACGATCATACCATTTACAAATGAAGATAACATGCCAAGCTTTGATGGTGTGAATAGCAGAATCACTCGTGTTAAACTCACTTACAGTGTAAAGTAATACAGATATGCATTTTTGATGGCTTCATATCTAATCAACAAGGTCTAAAAGACAAAGTATGAATCATTTTCTATAGAGGGCCACTTTCTCTTGAACTTGCAACATTTGCCACCATTCACAATACCAGTGTGCAGTGACCACAAGGTACGTTGTGCATCATAGCACTTTTGCACGCTGTTTGTGAGTAGACTGTGAGATAGGGTCGATAGCGCGTGGCGTTGGAGTACAATGGAGAGCTACCCATCCAGAGTGTGTCAATAGTTACCACGGTTGGGCCGGTGAACCTGCGGAGGACCAATGCAGTCTTGGTTCTTGTAACGGGCTTGTGAAGTCTGCATCCGTAGCGTCGCAATGTTCATCATCGATGGCCGTGCCTTTTTTTCTTTCTAGGCATGCCGTGACAAGTAATACGTCGTGGTGTCAGCTTAGTCGCACTGTGCATAGGTGTCGTTTTCACGGGCATTTATGCATCGCACACTCGCCACAACTCTTCGGTATGGAACTACGGTTGCAACAACCCTCTACAAAGTTGACAATACGGTCATGCATTTATATCGTACAAAGTCAACGTCATACAACAACCGCCATTGATGGACACAACGTCAACGTTCCGCCTCTTCCACAAGGTACATTGTGCATCATAGCACTTTTGCACGCTGTTTGTGAGTAGACTGTGAGATAGGGTCGATAGCGCGTGGCATTGGGGTACAATGGGGAGCTACCCATCCAGAGTGTGTCAATAGTTACCGCGGTTGGGCCAGTGAACCTGCGGAGGACCAACGCAGTCTTGGTTCTTGTAACGGGCTCGTGAAGTCTGCATCCGTAGCGTCGCAATGTTCATCATCGATGGCCGTGCTTTTTTTCTTTCTAGGCATGCCGTGACTCGTTCTCCGTGGTACAAGTAATACGTCGTGGTGTCAGCTTAGTCCCACTGTGCATAGGTGTCGTTTTCACGGGCATTTATGCATCGCATACTCGCCACAACTCTTCAGTATGGAACCACGGTTGCAACAACCCTCTACAAGGTTGACAATACGGTCATGCATTTATATCGTACAAAGTGAACGCCATACAACAACCGCCATTGATGGACACAACGTCAACGTTCCGCCTCTTCCACAAGGTACATTGTGCATCATAGCACTTTTGCACGCTGTTTGTGAGTAGACTGTGAGATAGGGTTGATAGCGCATGGCGTTGGGGTACAATGGGGAGCTACCCATCTAGAGTGTGTCAATAGTTACCACGGTTGGGCCGGTGAACCTGCGGAGGACCAACACAGTCTTGGTTCTTGTAACGGGCTTGTGAAGTCTGCATCCGTAGCGTCGCAATGTTCATCATCGATGGCCGTGCCTTTTTTTTCTTTCTAGGCATGCCGTGACTCGTTCGTCGTGGTACAAGTAATACGTTGTGGTGTCAGCTTAGTCGCACTGTGCATAGGTGTCGTTTTCACGGGCATTTATGCATCGCATACTCGCCACAACTCTTCGGTATGGAACTACGGTTGCAACAACCCTCTACAAAGTTGACAATACGGTCATGCATTTATATCGTACAAAGTCACCATTGTGCCTCAGCAGCTGACTATGGATCTTGACATTGTTGACAATACTCAATATGTACACGATATCTGCATGATGAAGAGTGCACATCACACCACCATGGCGGTGCAAACCCAACACAACAGACATCACAGGTAAGCAAGGTAAGGAGATAAGTGTAATGTACCATCAGTCTTTTCCTGTCGGGATGATGCAAGGAGACATCATTTCCCAACAACCCATCAGAGGTTGACTTGGAGCTATACTGATCCATCTTGTGCGCACCAGATGTGTGCCATAGTTCCATAACATAGGTGCACACGTAAACGAATACACGANACAACAGACATCACAGGTAAGCAAGGTAAGGAGGTAAGTGTAATGTACCATCAGTCTTTTCCTGTCGAGATGATGCAAGGTGACATCATTTCCCAACAACCCATCAGAGGTTGACTTGGAGCTATACTGATCCATCTTGTGCGCACCAGATGTGTGCCATAGTTCCATAACATAGGTGCACACGTAAACGAATACACGACCCAACAGCATATAGACAGATAACAAGGTAGTGAGGTAAAAATGAAGATAGGTAGATAGGTAAGAAGGTAGTTAAAGTTTTTGGTGGCGTGGGGGAGATGTTGCCGGAATTTTCTCGAAGTAGCATGCATTACATGCACAACATAGCAAATTACTAGGGTGACAATATATAGAGGTAGGCAGGTAGAAAGGTAGTTAAAGTGGTCCAGGTGTAGGGAAAATGCTGTCGAAATTTGTTTGGCATAGCTTGCGTTAGAGTTACACAAATGACAACGTAGACAGGTACGAAGGTAGACAGGTAGACAATTAGAGAAGTACATAAATCTCCCAAGTATAGGACAAACGGCGGCCAGATTTTTTTTAGGTAGCATTAATGAAAGGTACAAAGGGATGGAGGTATACAGGTAGGCAGGTAGAAAGGTAGTTAAAGTGATCCAGGTGTAGGGAAAATGCTGTCGAAAATAGTTTGACGTTGCTTGCGTTAGAGATACACAAATGACAATGTAGACAGGTAGACAGGTAGACAAGTACACAAAGTGTCCCAGGTATAGGACAAACAGTAGCCACATTTTTGTTTGGGTAGCATTCATTAATGGTACAAAGGGATAAAGGTGTAGATGTAGGCAGGTAGAAAGGTAGATAAAGTGATCCAGGTGTAAGGAAAATGCTGTCAAAATCTGTTTGGCATAGCTTGCGTTAGAATTACACAAATGACAACGTAGACATGTACAAAGGTAGACAGGTACACAGGTAGACAGGTAGACACTTGCTTCCAAAATGTCCATAACATTGCCCCACAAAAGTTGCCGGAAATATATTTGCTTCCACCAAAACTCTCCACATGAGTAGCATTTTATTCCTCCAGTGGTAGAAAGATGTCCAACAAACACGTTCATGCCTTCAATACTATTGTCATTGAAGTATACCTTACGACATTACATTTCCGACCCGAGAACATCCTTCAATCCTATGCCTTTTTTTTATCCGCTGTCTGAGCTCAAGTGACCCAACCATGCATTAAAACAATAGGCATATAATGGAAGCAACGAGGACCATAAAAGCGAATTACATTCCATGAACCGGAAAAGAGGAAGAAAACCAATTCGAGTCATTACACAATAATTGTAACACACAATATGTTTATGATGTACACAGGGGCGTTAATAATACGTTGAAATACACAAAATACATTATTACACTGTGATCTAGCATTCCGGTTTTTTCCCCCATCTCTTCACACCCTTCGTTCATCATGTACATGACCACTTTCCGTTTTTGACCCAGGAACACCACACAAGGGTGTTCTGTCCGTCCTCAGAAGTCCGACCGCCATCGACAAAAAAAAATTGTCTGGACGGACAAATCATGAAACGTGAGGTTTTGCAAGAAAAGCGAACTACTTTCCATGTACCCAAAAAGAGGAAGAAAAGTATTTGAAGTCATTCCACATTAATTGTACCATACATTGGTTTATCATATCCACAATGGCGATAATTATACATTTAAATACACCACATACATTATTCCACTACAATCCAACATTCTCGTTCTTTTCCCATCTCTTTACACCCTTTCTTCAACATGTACATGACCACTTTCCGTTTTTTACTCGGGAACACCACAGAAGAGTGTTCCGTCCGCCCTTAGAAGTCCGACCGGCCGTGGCCGAAGAAATTCGTGCGGACGGACCAATCATAAAATCGGATTTTTTGCAAGAAAAGTGGTTGCAATGATTCATGCAAGTGCATGCGTTCAAGGTAAAATCCCTCAATTTGGGTCCCAAAACTAGGATTAAGGTTAAGAACAGAAACGGGCCTCCTGAGACTCAAAACATTTGAGTCTCCTTGCACTCGGTCGTTGATGACGGTTGCCCCTCACTCCAACGAAGGGGGTAAGTCCCTGGCGCGGACTGAGAACCCCATTATGTGAACTCCGACGATGACTTCAGAGCAGGAGCTGGAGGTTCCGGCCCGTTAAAGACGGCGAAGTGGACCTATTAGATGAGGAATCACAAGTTGACTGAACTCAAGAAGCAGCTGGACCAGATGCTTGACCGTGGGCTAAAAACACCCTCCATGTCATCCTGTACAGCGGTTAAATTTGTTTGTGAGGAACAAAACCAGAGAGATGCACATATTTGTGGACTACCAAGCATTGAATGGTACTACCATTAAGTATCGCTACCTCCTCCCGCAAGCAGTGGACCTTTTTATCAACTCCGAGGTGTCCGATTTTTCTTGCAAGAATAACTTCCGCAATGGCTATCATCGAATCCACGTATTTGATAAGAACATCAAGTAGATTTCAATCCACAAAATATTAAAGCACTTTGAGTACACGGTCATGCCGTTTGGACTCACAGATACGCCCACAACATTCATGGTGGCGGTGAACAACATTTTTGTCCATGCTCCGACAAAATTGTCGCCATGTATCTCAACGACATCCTGTTGTACAACCGCACGCTGGATCAGCATAATGGACATCTCCAAAATATTCTCAAGGTTTCTCAAATAGACAAAAGTTTTGGAGAACTCTTGAAATGCGACTTCAGTCGCCGTTCGATCAGGTTTTTGGGCCACAACATTGGCAGCGGATGGATCACCATGGACCCGAAATAGGTGGAAGGAGTCGCTAATTAGCGGACACCCACAAATGATCAGGATGTACATGTTTTTTTGGCTTCTGAAATACTACTGTTGATTCATAAAGGGTTACATGCAAGTGTCTGCGCCTCTCTCTTATCTCACATGGAAAACCACTGAGTGGATTTGGGGGGACTGGGAACAAGAAGCGTTCAGCTCTCTGAGCAAATTTCTGACCTTGGATCCAGCCTTACATTTGGCAGACTCGACGATGGACAATATCATGGCCACCAATGCATCTGGTCAAGCCATCAGAGCCATTCTCCTCTAAGACAATGGCAGTGGAGAACAACCGGTCGCGTAGATGTTGCAAAACGCACGGGGTTGGAACTGAACTACGCGGTGCACGAGAAGGAGATACTCGTAATCGTGCATGCACCGTACTAACACTTAAAAAGTTATGGCAAAACAGTTTTCGTTTCTACATAAATGAACTTGTATCCATGGTTAATACACACAAACACAAAATACCCGAGCTATAATCCACACAAACACAAAATTCTTTTCCAGTGAGTTGTGCTCGACCCCTGAGCGATCCTTCCGTTCGAAAAATCAAACTTTGAGCTTTGAAGTTCAACGATCGATGACTGTAGCAGACTCGTTGGCGGGCATTCCGAACCTGTTGGTTCGACAACAACGTTGCCAACGTGCGCTAGTCGATGACTTGGGGACTGGAATTGTCCATAGCAAGTGTCAACCACAGGATGCATGGAAAATATAAAAGCAACCAGGGCCGATGTTTGTTTCCACGCAAACACAAAACCAGGCAGCATAATTACACACAAACACAAAATATTGCACTAAAAGTTGTTTTTTTAACCTGCTAAGTGCTAGTACGGTATTTAAGACATGGCAGTGCTACTTGGATTGCAAGCGAATGTATCATCTGCACTGTCTATGATGCCCTAAAATACCTCAAAAATCACCCAGATCTAAGCCATCGACAAACTCGGTGGATGCAGTTCCTCGAGTCCAAATTTGACTATAACATCACGTACCGGCCTGGAAAAACCAATTTGACAGATTCTCTAAGTTTACGACCAGATTCGATAGTTGTGGTTGGCACATTGCTTGGCAAACGAGACCCGTATCCCATGAGGCTGTTTGCAAAGGGTTACAAGGAATTTGCATGCACGAGAAAATCAGGTTTTGGTTTGATGATCCCTACCAGCAAAGGCAAATCATTTGCCAAGTCGTCTTACCTCCAAATGAGGAACTACGACGGATGTTATTGGAGGAATGCCATGACACCGGTCCAAGTGGACACTTCGGTGAAGACAAGATGCTCAAGAAGCTGACAAAGTGCTACTGGTGGGACAATATGAGTCTTGCCAATCGTACTACACCTGTCAGAGACAAAAATCCAGTCGCATGTGATGACCCGGTCTACTTCAACCCCTACCCATTCCGACAAAACTGTTTGCCGACATGAGCATGGACTTTTTGACATGTCTGTCCACCACTCTTAAGGGGTACGACGCCATCCTTGTCATGGTGGACAGATTTTCTGAAATGTCACACTTCATTTCGACGACCACCACCGTTACCAGAGAAAAACATTGGGGTTATTTCTAAAACGGATCGTATGAATTCAAAGAGTGCCATGTATCGTCATCAGCAATAGAGGTGGCCATTTCACTAGCTATTTTTGGCACGAACTGTTGGCGCATTACGACAGTCGGATCCAGCTATGAAGGGAGTTCCATCCTCAAACCAACGAGTGGACAAACCAGACGTACAAACAACCCCTCCACACTTTATGTGAGCCAAACTCCCATACAACTCCACCACTTCCACCGCAAGCGGTGAATTAGCATCCAAAGTGGTGTGAGGAAAACTTCCCGCCACGTTGACTGGATTACAACACCAAAGTAACATCCCTACGATCGGCACCCACCGCTGGGACTTTGCAAGCATCTACGAGGAAACATGATAGAACCTCACAAATACACAAACGGCTATGAAGTAGGTAGCCGACCGATATCGTAGCAACGATGTGTTCAACCTTGATGATCGCGTCCTCCCCAGCTCTGCAGATATCAAACTCTGAGGAGGGAACTTTGTCGAGCTCAAACCCTCATGGTCGAGACCGTTAGAGATCAAGCAAATGTAAACCCCGGTCTTGACTCGCCTTTGCCTCCCTGAAAACATGGCAATCCACCTTGTCTACCACATCAGCAAAGTTGAGTATTGCTAGGATCCCAGGATAGATTTCCTCGGTAGAGACGTCATATCTCTTCCTGTTATACAAGTGGATGGGGATACAAAATACATGATTGAAGATATCCTTGGACATCAGGGCCATGGAGAAACAACTGAGTGTTGGGTCAAGGGGCATGGTGACGTCACTGCACACATAATCTGGGAGCCTTGAGACAACCTCCGAGACGTCAATCATCTAATCAACGGTTAACTTCACCTTTACCGGCCTACGTTTGCTAGTGCATTGAAACATCGCGGCTAGAAGGGGGGAAGTGTTACGTCCCTCGCATATGCGAGTCCCCTGAAATTCACGAGTGAGAATTTATGTCCAGTCATGGCCCACCACACAACAACTTGAGGGTTTTTATGCCATTGAGCCGAGGGAATTTTGGCCAGCTACCCCGACCTCCAGTATTCCGTTCTAGAAGTTTCTGACAACTTTGACCACTCTCCAAAATGGTAAAGAGAAGCATCACGAGCTCTATCGGTGTTCTGATTATGTTTGGTTGACTTCTTGATGGTGCTAGAATCTGTTAAAGAAGCGCCTCAATATTCTCAAAGCCCCCCAACTTCTCAGCGGAGCTTCCCAAATAAGCCACTCACAACGCGACCTCGCACGCGTCGCTCGGCTCGAACGTCGAAGAACAGTCATATGACTCATTCATATTCTCAGCATTCTACGTATGTAGACATACGTATATCCTTGTTATCAAAGAACACTTAATACTTCATACACATTATCCTTTTGTTCCAAACACTCCAACTGTCTTTTGTCCCGTACCTCGTCCTTCTGAACCACCTACGCTGCGCCCAGCGGAACATTAAAAAGGTACAATGTCGTCGAGAAGTCAATCGGACAATATCAAAACCTTGATGTGTTTTGTGACAGTTCTTTTGACCTGTTCACAAAGCAACCACAGATTCAGAACCTTCGGGAATGAAACACCAAAGGTCGGGACAGGTGCTCAAAATAGCCTTCGGCCGATCGGTGTAAAAATCTCAATGTCATCGCGGAGTGGGCCATAAGTGTAGGGACAAACATGCTCACTTGTAAAGTTTAAGGACTCTTGTATTCTAGGCACGTGACACTCTCCCCCCGTTACTCGCGACATCCTAGCATGTAACCAGACATGGGCAGGTGGCGGCAGTAGTAGCCATGGACCAGGTGGTCGACGTTTGAGATGTTGTTGTACGGCTTCCAGATATTGTGCGCATCGTTGTAGCCTTGCCACTTGACTAGACATTGGACCATTTTTCCACGACCTTGATGTCTAAGGATGTCTTCAATCACGTGCTCCATGTCCCCATCCACATGAACAGGAGGTAGAGGTACGGTGTCCCTGCCAACAAAGATCTGGCAGGGGTCACAGTAGTGCTTGAGCTTGCTAGTTTGGAGAATAGGGTAGATTGCCATGTTGTCGGGCAGGGGAAACCAAACGTCGACAAGGGTTTACATTGTCTTGATCTCAATCAGTCCCAAATAACCGGGTTTGAGCTTTGTAGATGGAGTTTGATGTTCTCCGAGCGAAGCACAATGCAATAGCTAGCGCTGAACATGTTTTTTATGCGATATTGGTTTACTTCTTGCTTCATGGTTGCTTGTGTCGTCGCGGGGGTCTGTGGAATTTCCTCCTAAATGGAGGAGAACTCACACATGTGGATGTCAATTGCATGAACATTTCTTTGGAATTAAAATCCTGCCAGTGTAGCGGCAGTTTAATCGTTGACCACTTCAAACAAACATTATCATGCTGTAATGGAAACTGCAGAGTTACATGAGAGTTTGGCAGTCGACAGTTGAGCTACTCAACCAGTGCCACGTGGTTCACATAAAGTATGAAAAAAATGTTGGAGCATCTCATTGGTTTGCACAGTTTCCTCATCGGTTTGAGGATGGCACACTGTTGATAGTTGGATCCGGCTGTCATGACGTGTTGTTAACTTGTTCCAGAAATGGCTCACAAAATAACCATCTCAATTGTTGATGATGGTGTGTGGCACTATGTGTAGCTACACAGTCTGCTTTCAACGTAGGTACATATCTCCTTTTTCGGTGACAATGGTCGTTTTTGGAATGAAGTGCGCCATCTTTTATAGCATGTCCACCATAGTGAGGATGGCATCAAAGCCCTCGAGAGTGGTGGCTAGCCCCGTCACGAAAGTCCATGCTAATGATGACCCACCAGTTTGGTGGAATTGGAAGAGTTTGGACTGGTCTTGGTGGAATCATGCGATGCAATTTTTGTCTTTGATAGGTGTCACACAATTTTTAGAAGCTTGCCATGTTAGCCTCCATCTTCTCCCACCAGTAACACTTTACAAACTTATTGGGCGCCTTGTCCTCGCCCAAGTGTCCACATCTACCAGTGTTGTGGTATTCGCCAATTTTGTTCGTTTGGCAGTACCACGACTAGGCTAGTGAAACTTTGTCGCAAGGAGGGTTCGTTGAACCAGACTTGGATTTGTCATACCATCCGAACTCCTGGCAGCCGTTCGCAAGCAGTCTCGTGAGGCGTACCTTATGCATGGCTTGACGAGTAACTTGCTGATTTGAAACATTAGATGAGGTCACGAACTGAAAGCATCAGCTTGACATAATTGTCCAGGTCAATACTCGTCGAAGCTGGGCTCAAGGAACTCCTTCCATTTATTTTTTCAATGGCTCAGATTTGGCCGCGTCTTTAGATGTTTCAATGCGTTGTTGTAACGGGTTGGAAAAAATCCTTGGCTGACTGTGCAAAATCCGTGGATCTTGAGGGTCTCCGACCCTCGAGTTATCCCATCCAACCGTCCACAGGCCAATGACCCCCGCTCAATCCACGTAGGGCGGACTGCATGCTATAGTAGACATTGGTGCGGTGAACGAATCATTGGCATTTGAAGTAGCAAAACAGCGAGTATCACATTCTGGCACACCGCATAGAATTGAGCCCCGGTTTGAAGAGTGCGCATTCTCAACCTGTGTATAGTAGCAATCTATCATGTGGCATGTCACAAGAGCACACATGGGTGGGGGGGACAGCAATCCATTGAAAGGCACCGTTCCATTTGTTTCATACGAGCACCCTTGTCTATTTGCTGGCTAGACTAAAAGACGTCTTCTTCTTTTTTCCGCTGCCCTCGCTGTTCCATTAATCAGACAGCCAATTGTAGTATGCTCACTAGGTTGATTGAATCTTGTCATCTGTGCTATGTAGTTTTTGTTCCAAACCTCTTTGGGTTTGCTTCCTTATTCATCGTGTATGGTGTGCCCATTAGGCCGGCCATCATACCAGGTCTGCACGACGTTGAATGCTCTGGCAGTAGCCATTCAATTTCGTACCTACAATGGTTGTACCCATTGACAACAACAATTTTGTTATCTTGTTTTACGACATCAGTTTTAACAGCTTTATTTAAGTTAATAGGTACGATTTCATCCACGTCTGTGAATAAACCTGTCATCCTTACAAACCTCGTGTTTGGATTGCATCCAGAAGGCGGCAGTAGGACATTGTTTTTTAACGTAGTATGGTGCACATTCCCTTCTGCATTCTGACAATGGTTCATCCATCAAACCATGGTTCAAAACAATCGTTTCAATGGCCTACAGAGTGACCATCGTTGGGATCCTCCTAGTGGCTTGAAGAATGGTGATGAAAATGGCATTTCATGGACTAGCAATGGTTGGGTCATCTGTTGGGGTGACGTTGGGGCACAAGGAGGCATACAACCTACCCCCGGGCCACCAACACACACTCTGCATTGGGCTCAAGAAGAAATGGAATAGAAATGAGGCCCATTTGGACTTGATGATGGCAACCTAGGACATGTCCATATGGCTGAATGACAAATACCCTCCTTAATTTTGATTTTTTGACCAATGTTTTGAAATAAAGTTGAAATCGGTTGAGACTTGAGCACCATGAATTCAAGAAGCCACGTAAATGATTAAATTCAATGTTCCCTCGTACATTCTCTCATTCATCTACACAACATTAGTTCCTGCATGTGGACAATAGAATGCCTGGACAAGTGACATAAATCTACATAGATCGGAAAACATAGGCATCACTGATCAACATATAACACGTCATACACAAGACCTTTAACATGACTTTGTTGAATTCAAGGGTCTCACACTCCACCAATTTGATCAAATCGGATCACCCAAATAACTCGTACCCAAAAAAACTAGTTGAAATCAAGGATCAAATGATTCATTGAATCTCAACCATTGAATTAAAAAATAAAGGGGGTATAAACCTGAGACCATGTGCTTGATCATTGGTATACACATGTCTCCTTGTTGTCCTCTTAGCACTTCTGGCGTGCGTGAGCCGTGAAGACGGGACCCCATTCCGTTGCTCACAATTGTGGACTCTTGTGGATATATGTGTTTGGAACATTTATCATGCTATCAGATACATTACACCCTAGTCCACTGGTCACGACTCCCTCTTATGTTACCCACTGTTTTATGATGTATCATATTGCATAGAGATTTTGCTTCTTGTCCATGGGGCAATGGGAATTCATTATAGCCTTGGTCACGCACGTGTGCCTGAATACAATGTTTTGTTTCTATAAAATAGTACGCATTGCATGGGCACAGTGACCGTTTTGTCTATTCACTAATAGCCTATAACCTACTCATCTTGTTCCCAAGTTTTAGGCATGCTTTTAGAAATGTTGATCGTGGATGTTCATTAGCAATGTACAATGTCCAGTGATTGGTTGGTATTGACCAACTTATTACGCACTGATTCCGACATCTAAGTTTGTTTGTATTGTATGTTTCTTTGTGTCAACCATGGTTCAGTTCACCTGATGTTCCTTTATATATGACCAGCACTACTATGTAGCCTTTTGAATTTGACAATGGGGCTCTTTCATACCCCCCCCTCCTGCGCCTGCTGACTTGGACATTGTCGACACGTTAATGAGAGTGCTAAAATGGAAGGTCCGTCAAATGGTAATGTTGGCATTGTTCTCGTTATTGCAAGCCTCCATGTTAGTAGAGAAAGAAAAAGAACCCTCACATGCCATTTGACTCGTTCATGTCCAATCACCCCCAATACATACACTTAGTGATGAGTGTACAACACTAGAACATATGGCGAGGATAGTTATTGGAAAGAGGGTGTGAAAAAATAGAATGCTTCCCATAAATTTCTTGCCAATCTCATGTACACCAATCATTTTGTGTACATGGACGGGAATTACAGTGAACTTACCTGGCCAAAGAACTATCCAAACAATAGAGAAAATGTTGAAACAAATCAGAATGATCTAGAAGCGATGCAATAAAAAGTAAGAACACCTACTTCATGCCTAACAGAATTTTAAGACGTCTTTGTATGATAGAGTTATTGAATGTTGTGTACTAAAACTCTTATTGGCCTGACAACGACTTTTACTAGTGAGACGGACTACCTTATCGCTCGACCTGCCGGCTAGATCCTACATGAGCAACAGCTTGACTTTGCTCCGATGACAGGTACACTGCCTCTTTAGCAAAATTCAAGGAATTACAATACAAAAAGGGCTCCGTCCATGTAAGAACGTGTCTACCTTTCTGTTTGGTTGTAAACCATTGAATTTACTGGCAGAAAAAGTGGGCAAGAAATTGGTATTGTGCGTTGTTCTGCAATGGTGTTGATATGGGCCATCAACGGCTAGCAATGAAGATATATCTCGGCGTAAGTTACCTCCAAGGACATCTTCTAGCTTTAGAGGGAATCTTAATATCTCATTTGTATCAGAACCCTCAACGTATCATGATTGATGTCTCAAACTGATTGTATACGCCTTTGCGTGTGCAGGTGTGCATAACTCCCGTCACATTGCGTGATCCCATCTATATCTAAACCATCGACATGTTCAGATACATGTTTTTGATACACGTTCAACTTTGGAAATGGGGATGAGGGAAACGATATCCCCCTTGGAGTCAAAAGTGCACTCCGTGATTGTATTGGGTCATGTATCTTGAGGACAGTCAAACAAACACACACATTTGTTAATACAGTAGAGCCTTCTTTTCACGTGCGTACGATACACTCCCCGCTTACATCCACCAGAGTGTTTGATATGTGGAGGATGATGGACGTGGAAAAACAACAGGGGTCCTGCTACGTTTCGACCAAAACCCCATCCAAACACCTTGCTACAAAGATTATACACTAACCGTCAATCTAGGCTTATGAGCGCGTTACATGAAGTGGAAATGATTCTGTTTGAAACTACTCTTCTACAGTTTTCTCGCTGTCTATCAACTTCTCCTCCTAATATACCTCCTGCATTTGCTTTTCCTTTTGGGGGAGGGGCGTCCACCCCCCCTCAAGAGGTCAAAACTGCATCGGGTGGTTGTATCGGGTAGCATATCTGGAGGAACATCAATCGTACAAGCGACTACACTTAAACACTAGCAAACAATAGTTAGCATTCCTATAATACATACCCATCTCCAAAACTACAATACACTTTGTGGTTTTTTCTCGGGAGGGGGAGCTCCCCCCCCCCCTCTCCAAAAGGTCAAGAATGCATTGGGAAGTGTACATGGAGGAGCGCCAATCACATACGCTACTGTATTCATAAACTAGCTAATAAGTATTATATTTTTTTTCTCTTCAAGTACAGTGCCAAGGAATGCGGTACATAGCAGCCACACCTTGATTTTGATTCCTTGCCATGGGGGGGTGTCTGCACTATCAATCGTATGAAGTTTATCTTGTGCAAGAAGGTGTAACATGTCATCCACAAGCTCAAGGACTTGAAGTAGTTGGGTAGCTCCATCGAAACTTTCTTGAGTTAGTTAATTGCACTTTTGAAAGAAGTCAAAGGATTCACTGTGGACAATGGGACCATGAACTTCAAGTATCTCAAGTGTTTGCTATTAGTGCACTTGTGTGACGATCTTGCAAACAATAAGTTGGAGGAGAAGACAGGTGGTCCTTGAAGGTGAGGCTAGTGGCATTGAGCCTTCATCCACGCCTGTTCCTCCTTTTCAAGAGGACAAGCAAGGGTGAGGAAAGAGCAAGAAGAAGAAAAGGCAAGTGAATAACTGTAATGGCAACATAAAGTTGCCAGATGTATATCACACACAACTTCGTGGTGTTACATCACAAACACTAGTCAAAGTCCACAAGTACACGTCTGGAGTAGGTGGGGAACCCGGAGTGCCCGTGAAGTAGTGGACAAGACTGAGTTGTCTAGTGTTGCATGGCGGACACATAACGAGTGACACCATGGAATCCTTTAATGCTCGTCTCATGGAAATCCTTCACCTCTATATGTTTAACTACTTTGTATAGCTATACACGCCTATGCACAAGCTGTTTGAATCTTGGAAACATGCAAAGCACAACACTCAGTGAGCACCGGTGGTAGAAGGGTAGTTGTAAATCTTCACAAAACACATAACCCAGTATTGCGTGCTCAGACATGGCAATGCCATGGGCACAATGAGGGGCCTGAAGCGTGTTCTAGGGCAGGAGGTAGATGTTATGTCAACCCACTACACGTGGCTAAAGGAGGAGTACAGGTACTCTTGCTAGCATGCCATGGCCCTCGTGCTCAAAGCTCTTTACAACCTACAATATTGTAGAAACATAGAACTAGCATAAATGACATGGCTGAAGAGGTTAATGTCGCCAATGTTGGGAGTGAACTTACAGGAGCTGTAGTATGTGCGGCGTGCTAGAGGCAGAAGAGTAAGCGTGTGGACATGGTTGGCCACGCTCATCGCGGATTGACATACCGTACTGCCAGGCATATTCGTCCACCTTTTGGTTAGGTTTTTGGTGGTTTTTATATTCTCCCAAACTTGGCTGCTTTTGATTTTATTTAGGAGCCGTTCATTAGCCTCTACCAAAAATACCGGAACATTCATATTTGGCCATGATTCGGGTCCGTGGACTAGCTAAGCGACATGTCGGCCTTGTTGGTTGGCAACCTCGATTAAAACCTCCGAAACTTTGGACCTGGGGTGAAGCCATACGTTGCGAGAGCAACAAATGGTGGCCCGTGGGCGCGCAACGCGGATCAGCACCTATCTTGAGATGTATTTTTTTACCGGTCAAGTTTATGATGTTCAAGCATACCTGCTTTGAACCCGACTCATGCTAAACTCTGTAGGACAGAATTTCTGGAGGAATTTGTCCATCAGCCTTAGAATTTTTTGTGGAACCCTTGAACGGGAAAAATAATTATTATAGACAAATACCGTAGTGATCTCTGTATTCGTTCAAAATAATTATTTTTCATTTTCCCACGAGCACCACCATAATTCTTTGTGGTTTGGTCGAATCACTTGTCTTATTTTGAAAACCCAACTTCAACACAAAAAGAGGCATACAAATGGGAAATGAGCTCGCTCAACTAAATGGGGGATTCACGTCAAGCATCGAGCTGTACTCGACTGC
The DNA here is from genome assembly GCA_023375785.1 of Penium margaritaceum. Lineage (NCBI taxonomy): Eukaryota > Viridiplantae > Streptophyta > Zygnematophyceae > Desmidiales > Peniaceae > Penium > Penium margaritaceum. The sequence continues at coordinate 130,928 of SZWC01005118.1, forward strand.
TGACTCGGGTGCACTCTGACGTGTCAGCGAAGCAACGGGCTCGCTTTGCTGACACGTCACAGTGCGTCGCCGGCCCTAATCGGCCGGAGACACGCTCGTCCGAAGCGGCCATCGTTTGACGACTCAAATCTACGAAGTCAACAAACCGTTTTCTTAAAGCAGAAAGACATCGAGGAGGAATTGAAAAGTACTGGTGGGCGACTTTTAGTATCCAGTGCTAAAACAGGTCTGCTATGGGAGAATCACTACAAAAAATAAACGAGGCCCAGAAATGGGCGAATTCAAATATCACTTAATTCGATTTGAAAAAGTGAACGAATAAGAATCACTACGGTATGCCTGGCAGTGCGGTAGAACCCGGATGCAAGCAAGAACACATTTCTTAAAAGTGACACAAGGCACAACTCCAAAAATTTGTAAAAACCCAGTAGTATTGCCGTCAGTGATTATCGTTGCGGCACGTGCACAACTTACCAACAACCCGAGTATCTCAATCATTCAGAGTGTAGCGCTAGTTAACACCATGAATGCACCAGGAGTGGCAAGATGGGGCTGCAAGCGAGGCTACGGGCCGGATTCCAAGCAGGGCTACAATAAGAGATTTGAGTGGAGCTGAAGCTGAGGGTGCAAGCGTGTCTACGAACGGGAGCACATGCAGGAATGCAAGCCAAGCTACAAGAGAGATCGCAACAATGTTTGTAGGTGTTGTAGAGGGGGTAGTTGGGATGGATGTGGGGGTTTGTGGAATAGACATAAGGAGAAAAACCTTGTTGCGGAGGGTGTTGGAGCCGTGGAATTATAGATGGATAACCGCACTACCATTGATGACCACACCTTGAGGAGTAAATGATCTATCATTTATTCCTCAAGGTGTGAGTCATTTGAGGAAAAGGCCGATTACACATGTATATGCCTCTGAGATGTAGTTCGTACCAAGCAAGATCCGCGGTCCTGGTGCTCTTGGTGGGGAGGACAAGGATCAGAGTGCACGTGGCACGTTTTGCAATGTAGTACACGTTACAACAAAATGTATTACAAGCGATCATTCTTTACGTGGGAGGAGCGCAAGATTCAGTGGTCACATCACTTGAGGCCATTTTGTTTTGTGGGTTGTGTGTATCTCCATACAAGGAGTTATGTGATGTTATCATGGAGTTCTCCACTGTGTTGGAGTGTAGTGTTCGCGGGGTCAATTGCTTCATACACGACTTATCCGTACATGTACAATAGTGAAGCAACTGTTGTCAATTGTCTCCACTCCTCTTTCCACCTTAGTGCAAATGATTTATGAGTCCCTTTGGTGTATGTTGGGCATATCTTCTTAGTGATTGTGACTCGGTTTAACATAGTGGATACAAGGAATAACACTTACTGCACACTAAACTGTGTACCTTACTACCCAACTGCTCAGAGAATTTGAGATCATGCTTTTCTAACCCAACTCAAAATCATCCGATTTTATGCAAAGGTCATATTCTCGGCATGATGACACTGTTTTCCAAGTACAATTGTCAAAACCAAGGAGATGTCTATCTTCTTTGTTGCTTCAATACATAATTCCGTTCACTAGTTACTCGATGAAAACATACCATTGGCAACTTAGGATTTGTACCTTTTGTATTGTCTGAAACAATCCTGAAGCATTGCGCATTGAATTTCATAGTTCCCATCTTGACTAGTTTTGTCCTTGAAAGTCTGCGTGGGCATTTAAAGTCATCATACTTCGCGACATATGGTGGGTCAAAAGGTGTCATTTGCTACAAAACAACCTATCTTGTGAGTTTGCTCCGTTTTGGGAAGAGACACTTTAGTGATTCACTCGACTTTTACCACGTCAACGATAATCCCCCCCCCCACACCAACATGGGGGATACGCGGGGATGGAAACGTGTGTACGTTGTTCTATCGTGTGAAAGATCTCACCAGACCCACCCCCTCCCCCCCTCCCCCTACTGATTGGACTGTGTTGGGGCTGTGCAGTAGGGAGCGTATTATACGGCGCATGAGAATGTCAACTGTTGTATTTGTACGTGTAAACCTCCACGGTTCAATCGATTGTACGGGGCTTTGGAGGTGGGAAGGAGGGCGGCGTGAAAATTCCTAAACGTATTTTGGATTAAAGATGGTAGGCAACTATAAGCTGAACTATTTGAGTCTGTTGAAGCAATCCAAATGAACCATGAGAATTCATCGGAGTCAGCTGACACCCCTCGGACATGGTAGGTCATCCCACCGATTGAGTGGAGCCTTGTGGACACGCATGACATCCAATGCAACCAATGGGTCCGCTTCATGCCTGTATAAAAGATACCCATACTACGGAGAAAGGATTTCTTTATGACCGGTCCCTACGTCGTCAAGACTAGCTAGTTGTTGCTGTCACTGGCAATGGCAGTATTAGCTGCTTTTATTAGGATGTTGTCAGAGCCTTGGTGATAGTGGTGAGAGCCTAGTACTGACCCTACGCCTTTGTCACCTGGAGACGACCAATCTTCCAAGGGAAGCTGCCACCTACCACAATAGTGGAGGGGTATGGAAACGCATCATTGCGACCACCTTGTAAGAATGAGTACCTTCTACCAGTTCGTGGGGTAGTATCACACCTCCATCGTCAATGCTAAATTTGAGTCACCTCGCCAAGTTGGTGGCCACCTCCATGAGATTATGACAAGCAAAGAAGATTACCCATGTCATTGCATCCATCTGCTTATGCTCGCAATAACCTCCAGTGTGGTTGCTTTCAATACTCCTATTGCTATTAGTAGTATTACAACCATCCGCAACTTCTTTTTAATCGACAAGTGCCTTGCCTCTTTTGAGCTATCGGCTTGATTTTTTCGTACAATGATGACAATGGTCATGATCCTCGTTAACGTTGTCGTTATCGTGCTCTTAGCCTGTCAATGTTTGGTTGGTCCTCCCCTGGCGCATCCTCCGTCGCGTGGGGTTCGTCCACGTGCACGTCGACGTACTTACGGAACACTTCGTCAACATCCTTATCATTTATAGTATCGTCCGGCATAGCATGGTTCCCTCAAGTAATACGGTTGCCGTCGGCTTGGCTACTGTCCTTGTGGCGACGGCTCGTACTCTTTGGGGTCAACCAAGGGTATGTCAGGAGGCCTTCGCCACCTTGTCCTTCTTGGCCGAGAAGGTTCTCATGCTAGCCATAGCACCACTTGGGCCGTGTACATCTAACACAGACAAGGTCAAGTGAGCCGCGCTCACCTCAAGCCTTGAGAGGAATTGCCGCTCCTTGTTTCTCTTCTTTTGTACTCTCACAACCGAAGATATTGCACTAGAACATAACAAGACAGTCTACACCATCGCGAACGACGGGTGCACGCAATAAAAAGTCCTGCTTTCCTGGGTCACCGCGGCTAGCTCATTAACGTGGACTTGCAACCAGATGAGATAAGCCATTGATCCCTTTGTAACTATCCTAGCACGAGTGCACATCATTAACAACTGAGAAAAGGTATTACTACTTTCACGTCCTTTCCCACTGCTCAAAATTGGCCCTCGAGTACAACATACAGTATCACCAAGTATCTGCCCTCCTTGCCAAAAGGAATTCACCACCCAAGATCTCATCAACGATACTTGCACTACGTGATTTTGATGGCTCTATCCCAACCTCGTTTGATGTGCTTCTACACCACCCAAGTCTTCTTCCAGCGCACGCATCAAAGATAAAAAAATGGGTAAATGTATTTTCCTCGTTCTCATATCACATTGCAAGAAACATCCCCCATCCCATGTTCTTGCGAAACTCTCATTACCCATCACCCAAGGAGAGGTTGTGGGGGCAACTATCTCAGAGGCATTACACAAGACTCTTGATCCAAATAGCCTCCCTGAGGAGTTATACAAACTCTTCAATCATAAAACAATTGCCCAGCTCCTCTTCTATTACAACCACATCCCATACGATCCCTCCACAGTGGGGGGATTTGCCTCCTCCGCGAATAGCATTGTCCATGAGAAAGGTGAGCTGAATGACATGGCCAACTACAAACCAGAATATCTTATTGACATCAAATATACGATCGTAGCCAAACATTTTGGCTAATCAACTAAATAAAGCACCCCCATGTGTCAAGCGCCAAGATCGTATCAGTTGTTTTTCTGGGGGAAACATCAAATACACGCTCCCTAAATCATACAATCACTTGGTTACCACATGTCATGTCCGTGCTACTTAGCTACCAGTCAAAATAACCATAGTGTTCCCTTCATTACAAATACCACTACGCGACACTACAACACATTGGCCTACCTCCGAGCTCTGTCGGTGGGTCAACTCATCCAATACTACATTCCAACATTATCCTCATAATTGTATACCTCGTGTTCCTCATGACCCTTGACTCGAGCACACAAAAGGAGTGTCTCATTACACAACTCTTCTTCCAATGGAACCCATCGCTGACTTGCTCCGCTACCATCTCCATGATCTAGCATACGACAAGGATCCCTTTTGTGCTCCACGTTTGAAAGTCCTTTGGTGGAGATGCGGATGACACAACCTTCACCCTTTAATCTGGACATGAAATCCATACAAAAACTAGATGCCTCATGACATGTGCGTGCTGCACGGGGCTCTACACAAGCGGCCATGCAATGCACCTCGTCCCCTTAAGTATGCATACACCAATCCAATTTTAACCTCCTTTCCTTACTTCTCAACAGCCTAAATGAATTATGGGGCATATGTTGGAATTTGATCAAATTCCAACATATGCCCCACTTACATCAAATTCCAACATACTTTGAAAGCTCCAAGTGTGCATCTCCCTTTCGGCAAAGATTTAGAGCCCCACTTACATCAAAGCAATTCCAATCGACGCATGCCTTCATTCCAAGCTTATCTACTCCAGCTGCGTGTGCCCCGGGCCCCCACCCACGTCTTGCACATGAATGCCCTCTAAACCTCCATTGCTCTAGCTCCGATAGAGGTAGAGAAGACGACCGTGGACTTTACTCGTTTGCATCAGCACTGTAATTTAACTCCGGGGGGAAGGGGGGAGGTGATTCAATGCTCCACTACCCTCGTCGACTGGATAGTCTCATTCATGTTGCCTATGAAGGTCCAGTAGGAGTATGCTTTTGTACTTTCACGGCATTCATATAAGAAAGGTCATTTATTCCCGTCCCACTTACCGCCCATGACTTCCCACGGCTTGTCACAAGTGGCAAACTGTATTCAAGCAGCTCACAGCCTTTGACCAAACGATACACCTTCCACGAGCTTTGTACGGAGAGACTTTGGTAGAAACTACTGCATTATGTTGTTTAAATACTGTAGCGGGAGGGCCAGTTCGGCCCTCCCACCTCGCGATAGCGAGGGGGTGGCTGCAAGCCACCCCTCGCTATCGCGAGGGCTGGCCGGTGGCCAGCCACCCGCTGGCTACCGGCCGGCCGGCGGCCGACCGGCTGGGTGGCCGGCGGCCGGTCAAGTGGCCGGCCGGCCACCCGCCGGCGAGCCATCGGCCGCCGATCGAGCTGGTGGCTCGATCGGCGGCCAAGAGGCCACGAGGGCCTCGAGGGCGAGGCCTCGTGGCCTCGTGCCCTCGTCCCCCCTCGCCCTCCTTGCAGACGAGCAAGAGAGGACGAGGGGATAGGGGAGCGAGGGTGAGGACAAAATGACTGGCGCGAAATCGCCAGCGTGCCTCGCACGCGACGATTTCGCGCCAGAACGACAAAACAAAACTCGAAGTTCGTTTACGACGAACTTCGACGTAAAACAAACGGAATAACTCGTGCGAACACACGAGTTCGAGGTAAAAACCCCCGGTTTGGGTCCCAAAACCAGGGGTT
>SZWC01005119.1:31536-45757 GCA_023375785.1 Penium margaritaceum
GCAGCAGAGCAGCAACAGTGAGGGTCACCGCTCTTGCTTATCCACAGGGACCTGCCGACGACACCCGACTGTCAGCGACGTCACCAACCTGAGAGTGCATCAGCAGCAGCCGCCAGCTAAACCACGTGCCACCTGCATCAGGGGGCAGCCGCTAGCAGCTGCTGGCATTGGCACCAGCAGCAGCGGCAGCAGGCCAAAGCCGCAACAGGCGGCGGCTGGCGGCATTAGCAGCAGCAGCACCTCGCAGCAGGAGCAGCGCGCAGCAGCGCTATGCAGCGGCGGCGGCGACGGCGGGCAGCAGCAGCTTGTAGTAGCAGCAGCATTGAGCACCTGCAGCAGCAACATACAGCAGCATCAGCAGCAGCATGGCAGAGCAGCAACGCAACAAAAGTGCGCGGCGGCAGTAGCATGCAGCAGTCGTTATGCGTATCGGCTGCAATAGCAGCGCGCAGCTGCGCTGTAGCATAGTAGCAGTGTGCAGATGCTGCCACAGCTACGCAAGCAGCCACGCGGCTGCTGCTGCTGGTGCCAGCGCAACAGCAGTAGCAGACGAGCGGAAGCTGTTACGGAGCTTCCGTGTAGCTTCTGCGCGGCTACTGCAAAGCAGCCGCCCCCTGCACAGTGGGCAACAACCGCGAGGGTTGAAAAAAAAGGAGGGGAGCTGACGTCAGCATTTTTCTTGTTGATGTCATCAGGTCATGCTGACGTCAGCAACTACTTGCTGATGTCAGTACCTTTAGTCAATTTTTTGGTTGGAGAGTTGAAAGTTGCCAGTATTTTAAATCCTCGTGAAACGCTCATGTTTCTGCAATCCGACCACGTTGAGCTCTCGGCCCATAATGAGCGTTGACATGGCTCCGTGCGGTGATAAGGGAAAGAGGATGCTAGTTCCCTTTTCTTCGTCCTCAGGGGTCATGAGTACACGCTCGCAGGCTATTGAGGACCTGCGGAGCCAGCAGGACGAGATGCGTCGCCTATAGCGAGAGCAGACTGACGCCATCCATATACTCACTGAGCTTCTTCGAGGCTAGTCGACCGCCCCACGGCAGACCTCTGAGGGAGCTGCTGGTGTCGCACCCTCTACACAGCAGGCAGCTCCAACACCGAATACGGGAGCTAGATGCGACCTGCAACCTCTTGATCCTTGGGATGAGGATCCACATATGCCAGGCATGGAGGGCGACTCCCCAAGCGTGTGATTCGTGCACATCAGGAGCGTCTCCGCTAGCTCCAGACGAGCTCTCAAACTGCACACACATCGCGTTTTCCTGAGATTCGATCATTGCCTGACCTCCACTCTAGCGACTTCCCTCTTCCCGGTGTCTTCCCCATCCCTCATCCTTCTCAGCCTGTGGTTGCTCTCCCTACGGAGCGGCAAACCAAGGACATCGAGACACCGCCCACACTGTATGTCAGCGGAGACGGCTTTGACTATTGGGAGATCCTTTTCCAGGTTTGGGTCACTTCAGAGGGAGTTTGGCCCTACTACCACAGTCGGTATCAGACTACGGACTGAGCATAGGTGCTGACAGTTGCTAGGGCGGTGTGCGGACTTCCTTACTCCATGCCACGCGAGACCGTCGTTGACTACCGCTCGTTCCTTGGCGAGGCCGGCACAGGCACCGGCGCTGATCCACTCGGCGGCTGGGACTTGGCATTATCCCTGCTTGCTATTGAAACGCACGCCACCCGCGCCGCTCACATTCGTGCCTTTCACTTCCTTCGTCAGGGGCGAGCCGAGCTTGCAGCCGACTACTGGCGACGCGCCATGCACATCTACACGTGCCTTGGGACCTCCGAAGGTACATATCTGTGGGGGCTCCCCACAATCATGCTCGGAGTTCGCCTTCAGCACACTGACATCTTCACGAGGTACAATGACGCCTTGCTCGAGCCATTTTTGGCCTCACTGCAGCTTCTTGCATGGGCGCACCAGCTCTTCTTCCACCTGTGAGGCAGGTCGTCTTGCCTTCCGCCTGTGAGGCAGTCGTAGCTCATCAGGAGACTTCCCTTGCTGCTGCAATCATCGCATCACCACCGAGGCCCCTCATGCAGTCTCCTTCTCCATCTTCTGCCACATCCTCCTCTTTCCCTTCTACCTTGTTTACACTGACTTAGACATAGGGTGTCGCGGCAGCAGTACAAGGGACAAAGGGGCGACGAGGGCGCGGCTCAGGCCAGGAGCAGTCACAGCAGCAGCCGTCATTGAGTAGTAGCAGTGGACACTCTGTTCACTGCTACAACTGTGGAGGTGCTCATCACTACACTGAGTGCCTGCAGCCGCTCGACTGGGCGCGGACTACTCGCAGGCTCTAGGCTACGCACGCACTACAGTCTACGTCAAGCAGCACATCCTCCGGGTGCACGACGACCACGACCGTAGTGGTTACCCCTTCACCACCGGCAAGCATCAGCGACCCGGACCCACGTGACCGTACCATTGCCAAGCTCCGACGCCTTTTGGCGCTTCGCTTTCAGGGAGGTGCAAGTGTGTTGTCACAAGCGGGCGGTTTACATAATGTCTGTCTGTCTATTCTTGTGGCTTGGGATGACTCGTATGGGGGAGCACCGTCGGCATGTGATGATGATGGGCCGACTGTACCGATTGGATTCATGAGTATCACATTTGTCTCCTTCGACGTTCCTCCCTACCTGTTGCCCAGCATCCGTCTGAGGCCGAGTGTTCCATTGCCCATTGTACAGGGACTTCCACCAGTCGTGATTCCAGTAGCACTTGGATCATCGATTTCGGTGGCACTCATCATATGACCTGTCGTCGTAGTGACTTCGTGGTTCTCGGCCCTGTTGCGTCTGTTTTTTCTGTTTGCACAGGCTTTTGTCAGTCCTTCCCAGTCCAGGGTGTTGGGGTTGTGTGTTTCGATGGTCTGTCTGGCCCGCTATATCTTTCCGAGGTGCTGTTTGTGCCTGACCTTGAGCTTAGTTTGCTTTCAGTATGTGGTTGCAAACTAATGGGACTCTCTATGGAGCACGCTGCAAACTCCGCGATTGTGACTGCTATTGATACTCGTAGCGTTGTTCTTTGCGTCTCTGTTGTGGATGACCTGTATCATGTCTCTCGGACTTTTACTCCTTGCTCCCCCTCCCGTTGAGCTTGTGTTTTTGTCACTCGCGTTCTGTCTCCGGAGCACCAATGATTGCTTCATCGTCGTCTATGTCATGGAGGCTCTGACACTGTATCAAAGCTCATTCGTACACAGTCCGCCCTCGGTCTTGACGCGGCTTCTTTCAAGAAGCCGCCCAAGACCGACTGTCTCTTCTGCGCTCAGGGTAATATGCATCGTTGCACCTGCCCTGATTCTGTTCTCGTGCACTTTGCCCTCTCAAGTTAGTCCATTCGAACGTTCTTGGCCCTCTTCTATCTCTGTCTGATCGGGGCCGATACGTCCTGACCCTGAATCACGACTTCACCCAGATGTGGTGGGTCCACAGCCTGCGCCTGAAGAGTGACGCCTCTCCCGCGGTTTGCCTCTGGTTAGTGATGGCTGAGCGTCAGTCCCGCCACACGCTACATACCTTCCGCTCGGATCGCGATGGCGAGTTTCTTGGCGAGATGGACAGCTTCTTCGCCGAGCACAGGATTTTCCACCAATTCTCTGCTTGTGCTACTCCTCCGTTGAACAATGTTTCTGAGCGCTGGAACCGCACCATGGAGGATGCAGTTTGCGCTATGCGGTCTGAGTACGGAGTCCTTCATCTTTTTAAGGATTTGCCTACATGACTTGGGTCTAGAACCGCCTCGCGCACGGTCCCCTTCCGGACCACGTCACACCGTATGAGCTCTGGTTTGGCCACCGTGCTGATCTGTGCCTTGCTCGCGTCTCGGGATCCTTGGCTTCTGTATGGTACATCGAGGACTAGCAGGGGGCCAAAGTCTCACCGCGGGGTCGCTTGTGTGCCTTTGTAGGCATCTCCCCGCGGTCGAAGGCCTTACGCTTTTGGGACCCTGCTTATCGTCACGTTGTTTAGTCACTCGACATGCTCTTCTTTGAGTCCCTCACCTTCCGTGATGTGACGTCGATCACGTCGCTGTCCGTCATGCATGTTCCTACGTGTGAGGTTTCTTGATGGATGGGGGAGTCCACGCCTGCGAGCACCTCTCTTCAGGCTGATGTGTCCGTTTGAGCTCCCTCCACTTCACGGTCTGCGGTTCTTGATGACCCAGCGATCATCACTGTCAGCCCAGAGACCTCTCCAACATCGTCGGCTTCTATCTCTGTTCCCTTGCACCCCACAAGTACCCATGATCCTGTACCTGTGCGTCCTCCTGTGACCGTACTTGTGTCCGCCGGTACTCTACCTCTGTGCGTGGCTCTGCCTCACCTCCTCCTGCTGTCACACCGAGTCCCGTGTCTCCCACAGACGCATCTCCTTGCACAACATCACCTGCTCCCTTGCCTCAGCCTTCCCCGACTGTGGGCGTGCCAGATCCTGAGCCTGAGGTGCGCCCCCCTCAAGCCCAGGTTACTCCCGTGAGCCTGGCGGTCGTCTTCCACCATTGGACTTCGGAGCCCAGTGAGTGTCTGGTCCCGCACCCAGGCGCTCCACTCGCACCATCGTGAGTGGTGATCTTGGCACAAAGGCGCTAGGCCTGAGTCTCCGTACTGAGCACACAGAGGTACATCCAGCGTGCCGCGAAGGACACAATCTCGTCACTCGCGAGTTTCATATTGCCTGTGATGCAGTAGCTAATCTTGTGGTCGTCAAACCTAGCACTGAGGCGTGTGCTGTTGGCACTCAGAGCTCTCTCTCTATGGCGCCCGACCCGGCCACACTAAGGGAAGCTCTCTCATCACAGGATGCTGATGCTTGGTGTGCTGCGTGCGAGGATGAGCTTTGCGCCATTCGAGAGCACTGAGTTTATGAGCTAGTGGACCTTCCACCTAAGAGGAAGGCTATTCAGGTCAAGTGGGTCTTTTGCAAGAAAGTGAAGCCGGATGGCTCACTAGAACGCTTGCTGTTTCCAGTGAGCCGGATGGCTCACTGGAACCAAGGCTCGCTTGGTCATCAAGGGGTACTCTCAGATCGATGGCATCGATTACACTGACACCTTTGCCCCTGTCAGCCGCATGACCTCATCTCAAGCTCTGTTTGGTGTAGTGGCTCAGAATGACTGGGAACTGCACCAGATGGATGTGAACAATGCATTCCTCCATGGCTCTCTGGATGAGGAGATTTATGTGGCTCAACCACCCGGCTGTGAGGACGGTGACAAGGTCTGGCACTTGCGCAAGTCCTTGTACGGCCTCAAGCAGTCTCCTTGGTGTTAGAACCAGGAGATCACTGGTACCCTGACTCGTGCGGGATATCTACAGAGCGAGGCAGATCCCTCTCTCTTCATCCGACAGATGCCTGAGTGGTTCACCGCCATCCTGGTCTATGTCGACAACCTTCTGATAGCCTCTCTTTCACTAGAGGCTGTAAAGGAGGCCAAGACTGTCCTCCAGACTTCTTACAGTATGAAGGACCTTGGTCCTATAGCAGTGTTTCTTAGCATGGAGATCGCGCGAAACCGCAGACGTCGTGCTCTACTGCTGCATCAGGCCCAATACGCACGTATTGTGGGAGAGCGCTCCAGCGACCTCCTCGGTGTATTGCCCACGGCTTCCACACCTCTCATGTCTGACGGACAGGATTCCCTGAAGGTGGATGATCCCACACAGCTAGGGGAGAAAGTGGATGTTACCTTGTACCTCCGTCTTATTGGGTCTCTGATATGCCTGATAACTACCACACGTCCTGATATCGCCTTTGTTGTCAACCTCCTTGCCTAGTTCTTACAGGCTCCACGCGCTAGAGCCCTTCATGTGGCAGTGCGAGTTGTGCGATACATGGTCTCCATACCGTACCTCGGACTCTTCTTTCGCCGGCAGTGTTTACTGGTCCTTGACGGCTACGTAGACAGTGACTGGGTCTGGAGCCCAAATGGACGCAGTCGCACCGGTTACGTGTTCCTGCTCGGTGGTACCACTGTGTCCTGGCGCAGCGGGAAGCAGGGCTGCATTGCACGTAGCTCATCGGAGGTAGAGTATGTTGCTCTGGGTGCAGGGGCTACTGAGGCGGTATGGCTGTAGCACCTGCTCATTGAGCAGGGTCAACCACTACTTGCCATTGTGCTTCATTGCGACAACTAGAGTGCTCTTGCCATTGGGGAGAACTCGGGAGTCTTTCATGCTCACACAAAGCACACTACGGTTGAGCATCTCTTTGTGCGTGATCTGGTGGAGCGACACGTGATCTCCGTCATTTGGGTCGGCACTGATATGCAGCGTGCTGACTTCTTAACAAAGGCACTAGCACGCGGGAAATTTCTGGTGGCCATTCGTTCTGTTGGGCTTTGCCCCTTGCCTAAGAGTGGTTGAGTGTGGGGTGTGTTTGTGTCCGTGTCACATCTGTTGTTGCACTTGTTGTTGTACTCGCCTCTGTGCTGCACGTGTATGGACATGCGTACCATCGGGTCATTGGGGAGTGATGTGATTTGTGACGTTCCTGTCGACTTGTACAGTTTACTGTAACCACTCGGTTGTGTCCATACTCGTGCAGATCCCTGATGTGGACCCTGCTGGTACCGGTGCGTCATGTGGTGGCAGACTACCAGCTTGGAGCTGACCGACGACCATTCCACAGCTCTGGACGCTACCCGGGACCTCTTGCAGTTTTTTCTACAGCACGCAAGAGTTTATCGGTGGGCTGGCCACGGGCCCGATTTGCATGATTTTGCATTGTGTGTCCACCGTTTGATGCCGGATGCATACATGTGAACAGCCGTAGCGTCCGGCTTGCGATCTTGTACGTCTAGGTTCAGACGGCGTAGCGTTCTGACATGTTTGCGCAGAGTTACGACCAAAACAGCGGTTTTGGGCCGGTTTTAGGACAGATCTTTTACTGCCGTGTGGGGACACCCGTTGTGCGCCTCGGCAGGTACTTATGCCATGGACCTGTCATTTTTCATCTCTCTTCGCAAATGCTATTGAAGCATTCTGACACTTTTCCTTGTGTCTCCTAGCCAGACCCTTGCTGTTGTGTGCACAACCTGTGACAGTCGTCACCGTCTGACCAAACACTGACGCCTAGTCAGCGGCTGTGTCGCTAGAAAGCTTCCAGGCATCTTCTTACACGCAGGCCCATGCAAAAAAAGAACATGTCCTCTGTGTGTGAGTGCATTGGAAAACAGCAAGAATTTGGCTCAGTCTTGAACGCATAATATGAAAGAACAAGGAGGAGCAAACAAATGAGCTCCTAGCGGGCTTATGTAGGGACGCCGGCAGCTAGCCGCACATGGCCCCGTCACCCCCGCTGAACCCAAAAAAGCAAGAGTTGGAAACTTATTAGGTCATGCAGGCCCATGCAAACACGAATAAGAGCTTTTTGTGCGAGTGCAATGCAAAACGACGAGAATTTGGCTCAGTCTTGAACGCATAATATGAAAGGACAAGGAGGGAATACAAATGAGCCCCTAGTGTGCTTATGTAGGGGCGCCCGCAGCTAACCGCACCGGGCCCTATCAGTCCCGCTGAACCCAAAACGATTCAGCAGGGAGAATACACTACATACACCACGAGAGAAACAAAGGTGTTCTCCTCGATGCATCGCAACAGCTCTCTTGGTGCCCGGGTCTCGACCAGCGAGAATATACGAGCAGTGCTAGAAACACTCAAAATCAGCGTCAAGACATCACAAACGACTTTCTGAACATCAGAAGCCCTACTACAGCCATCGGGTCTACTTGTCGCACATCTATAGTCCATCGGCTGCGCGGGTCTCAACTCACTGAGAAAACCCTCTTAGCCCCCGATAAGTCAACAGGGCTGCCGGAACGCATTGACCGTGTGTCGCCGGCGCTTTGGTAGATGCTAGAGAAGTCTCAGAACACTTTGGAGGCCTATCGTGTTGTCACGCCCTCCTCTGCTGCCAACGTGGGTATATGGGTAATCCATTGGCATAAGTCATGACAGGTGGAAGCCACACAAACTAACAGTCAGCGGGGAGAACACACTACATACACCACAATAACAACAAAGGTGATCTCCCCGAGGCACAGGAACAACTCTCCGAGTGCCCGGGTCTCAACTACCGAGAAAATACGAGCAGTACTAGAATCACTCAAAATCAGCGTCCAAACATGGCAAACAGCTTTTCGAACATCAGAAGCCCTACAAAAACCATCGGGTCTCCTTGTCGCACTAGTATAGTCCACCGGGTGCGCAGGTCTCAACCCACCGAGAAAACTCTCCTAGCTCCCGACAAGCCCATACGGCTGCCGAAACGCATCGACAGCGCCTCGCATGCGCTGTTGTAGGTGCTGGAGAAGTCTTGGTACACTTGGGAGGCCCGTCATGTCGTCACGCCTTCCTCTACCATATACCATAAACGTGGGTATATGGATAATCCATCGGCGTCGGTCGTGACGGGTGGAAGCCAAACAAACCAACACTCCCCTTGGCTGATATGGCCGTCAACGCCAGAAAATGTGAGCCAGGGCACGGAACAACAGCGGATGTCAAGCCATAACATGCACGAGTGAACTCACACACATACACATCTGCTACCCATCTAAGGTCTCCCTAGATAGTGTCACATCCTACCAAGTGACTGGGTCTCAACCACGAGAAAAGTGATGCGCACGCGCACAAACCAGTGTAATGCACATCACACACATGTTAGACATTGCTCCCCCTGTCTGGTACGAGTCGGCTCCCATCCTCAAAGACAAAGTGGTGTCTCCGACTACGACTCCTCACATTGTCCTTGCATCACGTGGAGTGTACCACTCCTCGCGTGACTGCCAAGGGTCCCAACTCACACTCTCTCCTCTCGTTGCTCTACCGCGATGCATCTGTGTACTCCAAGAAAGGGAATTGACGTGCAGCACGCAAGCGTGGATGAAGTGGCGGAGCTCGCCCCCGAGGCGGGATAGAGTATCCTGAGGCGCAGGGGTGTACCGCTAGAAGAGAGGAGCTGGAGTGACGAACCGGATCACCACTCATGGAGGAAGGTGACAATGGAGTAGTGTAATCGGGTGGATGAAGGTGAGTATTGGCAGCAAGAGAAGGAGGAGCGATGACGGAGTCACCAGGAACGATGATGGCGGAAAACTGAAGGCACACTCAGCTCTCCTATGGCAGTGTCTCCATTGGACATCATACTTGAAGCTCATACATGATCCTCCGTGGGTATGGGTGTGCGAGATCCTGGAAGTGGAAAGCAAGTGCCGACAGTATTGGTGCTCCCCTGCTCTGACAATTGCTCACGCGCTGCCATCACCTCCCACTGCAGCATCACTACACGCTCTTGCAGGTTTGCGTATTCCACCTTGTACATGTGAAGGTGGCCCATGTCTGCCTCGCGTAAGATGAACTCTATCTCACTGGATGCTACACACGCAAACTTTAGAACTCGCAAGTATAGCTCCATCTGCATCTGTACTGCTAAAGACGATGGAGTCGGTGCTGCTCTATCCTCTTGGGGGTCAATTAAACTAGCAATGTGCTGAGACACTGGAACATTAGGTGCACCTGCAGGTGTCGCATCCACACCACATCTCATGTCTTTCATAAGTGGAGGAATGAGCGGTCGCATGCTGAGAGTGAAGGAGTAGGCATAGTCTTTAGAGTCCGTGGAGCATGTGGAAATGTCGTCCGTGCAGGTACTGCCACTCATAGCATTGATGTGATCAGCAGGGTCACCAACAGGTGAACACGAGAGGATAGAACTCAGCTCCTAGTGACAAGGTGACTCCATCCGTGTGGTCGGATGTACTCCACTGTCCTCGACTGTCGTCGTAGTGGACACAGGTATGTAGGACTCCGGCTCGACAATCCCCATCAAGGCGACAAGCAAGCGCAGATGGCGCTCACGCACCGTCTCTCGGAGAAGGCTGATTGCTGCCACGTGCTCGATAATGAAGTGAGGACCACCATCTGACCGCGTCATGTATGTCTGCTCCGTCGTATGTATGGGAACTGGTAGATTCTGCGAACATGGGCGACTCCTCACGCTGAAGTTGGTCCTTAGGTAGCGCAGATGACATGGTCGAGCCTGCTGTGTCTGCTGCACCAAATTTCCCAGTGACATCTCTCAGAACTGCTGCTCTCAAGAATGCCTCAACCTATAAAAGACCAGCTTGTCGACTCGGCTCATGCACTGCGACTGCTCTTGGACTGACATGAGCATCGTGCGCCAACGCCTCCGGAAGTCTGTATGGGGCACGATTCTCATATGTCACCACCGGGCCGCTACCGGTCTGAGTCACGATTGACACCGCATGGAAATGCGGGACCTGCACTCCTCCTCATGCAACCTGCTGCTGCAAAATGTCCGGCTCCAGCCCAAGCGTACATGTCGACCTCGATGAAATGCACGTCTCAAGCACTGCAACCTATGCTGGACTGGTGTGAGCCTGTTGCACACACTCCCCTAAAATTATGGTAGACACATCCCGATCCGTACGTGACTCCTATGCCACCGTTGGGCCTCCACTAGTTGGAGCCTCGAGTGGCACCACCCAAGGACGCCCTGCTTGCACTCCTCTTGATGTAACTTGCTACTGCAAAAGATGTGGATCAATCCTAGACGTGGAAGGCGAGCTCAATGACACGGAAGTCACCACCATGAACGCCATGTCGGGATCAAACTTCACGTCATGTGCTGTCATCGTATCCTCTGAATCTTCCCGAGGTGACGCTTGGGCACTATGGCCCAGCGGGAGTGCAGATCTTGTCACTACGGTCATAACAGGCAATGCGCGGTGATCACACTCCTCCTTGACAGGTACAACAACAGAAGCCGAGGAGGTGGAGGATGTATCAAAACCGGTGCGAGCACCGCGTGCGGAGAGCTGACGCCGATGCTGCGAGGACACAGGATTGGAACAACTACATGAATGCATGTCATCGCGAGGTTGCATCATTGTCGCAGGAGACTGGAGGATCGAAAGGACGGTGGCATCAGATGAGGAGGGAGGAGAAGATGAAGGAGATGAGATGAAGAAGGCCGTCCACAAACTAGTAGCAGAAGCACGCTCAATGAAGATAAGGTCACAAAGCTGCTGCACCATTGCCTCAGGCCATGGATGTCGGAACATATGGTCCCCAGAGGTCCAGCTAGGGGATCTACCAATGTTGGCAGATCTGTATGCTGTGGAGGACGTAGGCTCGGACGAGGCTGAAGCCAAGATGGATGCTAGCCGCAAGGGCGCGTCCAACAGCAACCATCCATCACTATAGTAATGGCATGCAAACACGCAGGGCGCCTGCTCAAAATGTCCGCGTACTCATCTCGTGCGCTCGACGATGGATTGGTGCCAAGGGCACCTACTCCCAGTGGTAAACACCAAGCCGCGGGAGAGGATGAGATCAATAGGTACTGCCACTCCTGGAGGTCACGGCGTCGGGGTCAGCAAACGTGACCAGACGAGACGAGCTACACCACCATAGTAGGGCCAGAGAATGGAGTCTGACTAGCCATGGCTACTAAAGTTGCTGCCACTAATGGATCGAAGACTGCTCTGAGAACATAAGGGGTGGCGTCTACATGTGTGGCTGCTGCTCCAAGTGGTAGACGACCCGACCTCGGAGATGTACTGTCTCGAATCCGCTGTGGATCCTATGGAGTAAACTGTGCGTACCAATCCACGAGCCCTAGGGAGACGCCGGTCCACGACGCATCTCGAAACGGAGATCGCCGCCGACAACACAATGCNTGGTTTTTGCTACCGCAGGTGTTGGTGAGATGTCAGGCTATTCTATGGCCCTGCATGAATTTTTTTCTCTCACTCCTTTTTTCTTTTTTTCATTACTTGTCCCGCCCCCTTTTTTTCTTTGCTCACCTCGAGTTTGCCCGTCACCCGTTTCTGGACTGCCCCCTAAAAAAGGGGGCAGGTCAAGATTGGGGGGAATTTTATGAAAAGGAGGGGGCTCGCTCGCTCCTTAAAAAAAACGAGCGAGCAAGTGAGCGAGTGAGCGAGTGAGAGGGGCAGGAGGGAGGGGGGGTCCGCCCCTCTGCCTGTCCGTCGGTCGACAGGACTGACGGGGCCAATGTGGCCGACGGGTCCCTCTGAAGGGCCTCTCAGAGGGGCTCGACGAGGCCCTCCAAGAGCCCCCTCTGGGGGAGGGGGCTTGAAAAGCCAACAGGCCCCCTCTGAGGGATCCCTTTGTGGGAGCTTGAGGGGGCCCCTCCGAGGCGAACCCTCGGAAGGGGGCTACGCGACCCTGCTGCAGCAGCAACTGCAACGACGGGTACAAGTAGTGCGGTTGTTGTTGCTGCTCCTTCTTCCGCTGCTACTACTGTTGCTACTACTACTCTGCGTAGTAGCAACTATTATTGTTGCTTGCTACTGCCATCGTTACTGTTGCAGCGGCTTCCGCTGCTACTGTGCTGCTACTACTCCGCACAGCAATTGTTGTTGCTGCTCCTGCTTGCTACTACCATCGATACTGCTTGCTCTTATCGTAGCTACTATTGCTAGTGCATACTACTTTTGCTACCATTGCTACTGCACGCTACTAGTGCTGCTGCCGCTACTGTTGTTACATGCTGCTGCTGCTGCCGCCGCTGCTGCTGCTATGTGCTGCTGTTGTTGTTGTAGCCACTGCCCTCGCTGTTCTCAGAACTAAAATGTCTAACATGATTATGCAAACAGAGAGGTGCATGAAGTCGACGCACTCTAACTGGTAACGTGGCTCCCACATCATAGCCGGTCTCACCACCATAGTGGGATTTACGACGTGTGAACCAACACACGGGACATTTCCCACACCACGATTGAGGCTCAAAAATCAAGAGCCTCAATGAGGCACTACTCACCACAAACACTCATTGTATCCTAGCGCTTGCGGTTGGACGTGCCCCTGACCGCACTTTTTCCTAAAATCACATCAACAGCTCCCATCACTTGGACGGGTCTCGCTGTACTCAAAACTACAATACTTAACATGATCATGCAAGCAGAGGTGCATGAAGTCGACGCACTCTAACTAGAAACGTGGCTCCCACATCATTGCGGGTCTCACCACGATAGTGGGATTTTACGACGTGTGAATCGACGCACAGGACATCTCCCATACCACGATTGAAGCTCAGAAATCAAGAACCTCAATGAGGCACTACTCACCACAAACACTCATTGTATGTTAGCACTGGAATATGACACATGTAACGACAAGCAACACGTGGCTCCCACACAATAGTGGGTATCACCAGGGAAGAAAGACGGCAACGCACAGCACGGTGATGGACGCGAGGCCGACGCGGATGCAGAGACAAACAGAACTTGGCTCCCATACACAAGTGGGTCTCGCCGTCTAGATCATGAGGCACATGCAAAGGACGGAAAGGCTGGCGTGATGAGGAGGTGGTGAGAGACACGTGGACAGAGGATTGGGAAGCGACACAAAGGTGTCGCAGAATCATGGGTCACGGTACAAGGAGCTCAGTGGTAGACAAGACGATCATGGTGGCGTCGTCGATGACTGCTTGAAGGGAATCAAGGGACAAGGTGGAAATGTAGGATTAGGTGAGGCGGTAGGCAGCGAGGATGGCAGGAAAGCAGCGGATGAGGGCGAGGAGCCGATGATGAAGATCACTGAGGAGGGACAGGTAAGGGCAAGGACATGGGGGGGGCAATGGAGAAGGAAGAGGGTCAAGGGAACGACGTTTTTGTTGACGGAACCGCTTGTGAGCACGCATAGACAAGGACAGAGGAGGGACAAGAGGCTGTAGAGTGGGAGAAGGGGGAGGGGAAGGCAAAGAACGAGGATCGGGAGCTGGAAGGGTGCGAAAAGAGGACGAGGAGGATGTGGGAGAGGCGGGGAGGGAAAGGCCATCTGAGAGGGAGGTGGAGGAGCCCGAGGAGGGCGAGCAAGCGACCGGCGGAGATGAGGGGAAGGGGACCGGTGGGTTGGAGGTGTAGGTGGAGGGTGTGGGGGAGGGGAGGGAAGCGGAGGATGTGGCAAGATGGGGAGAGAGGGGAAGGGGGTGGAGGTAGGAGGAAGGGAGGGGCAGAGTGGATGTAGGCGGAGACGACAGTGAGGAGAGGGGAATGCTGGAGGGGGAGGAGGGAGAGGAGGTGGGGAATGCACAAGAGGAGGGTGGGGAGACAGGTGGAAAAGGGGAGGGGAGCAGAGGAGAGAAGGAAGGGACAACAGCGAGGGAGAGAAGGAGGAGGTCAGCGGCATCGGGAGAGAGAGCGCATGCGCGAGGAGGC
>SZWC01005119.1:64955-87804 GCA_023375785.1 Penium margaritaceum
GGGTGTAGAGGCGGGTGTGCAGGGGGGATGGGGTGGTGCTGGTGGAGGAGGTTGTGGGGAGGGTGCTGCGGTGGGAAGCGAGGGTGCAGTTGAGGGTAGGGACAGTGGGGGGGTGTACGCACGAGGGGAAGAGGTGGAGTTGGGGTTCAAATGAGACCATTTCTTTGTTATGGGCTTGGGATGGTACGTGTACGCGGTGGGGGATGGGGGGCACGGGGTGGCAGAAGGGGATCGGGTTCGGGCAGGACTGGCGGTGGTGGGAAGGGAGAGGGTGCTACCGAGGGATGGGAAGGGGTGTCCGAGGGTGGGAAGAGTGGGGATGGGCGTGAAGAAGAGGGACATGTTGTTGGTGGAGGGAGCGGGGATGGTGTTGGACGTGAATGGGAGGGGGAGGCTGAGGGCTAGAGTAGTGGGGATGGAGATGAACTTGGTGGCAAGGGGGGAAGGGGAAAAGAGGCCAGCCGAAGGGCGCTAGGGGCAGCACTAGCGGGTGCGCTGTTGGGGGTGGGCAGCCATGGTGGTGGGGAGGGGGTGCACGCGGTCAATAGCATGCAGTCATTTGCATTAGGGTCGTCAGTCATGGCCGGGGGGGTGGCGGCGGTAGAGTTATCGTCGGAGGAGGACGTGGAGGATGATGGAGAGTGACAGAAGCCCACTCACGTGTTGCGGCGGCTATAGAGGGGGGGACGGCGTTCCTCCCTTGTTGTCCCACTGCCATCTTCGGCTGACGACGAGGAGGGGTTGCGACCCGCTCCACTCTTACGACGGCGTGGTGGTCTGGCTAGCCAACCACTGCAACAGTAGCCACAGTAGCGGCAGCCGCAGCAGCGGTAGCAGTATCAGCATTAGCGGCATCTGCAGCAGCTGCGGCCACTGCATCAGCAGTGGCAGCATCAGCAGCAGCAGCAACAGCAGCAACGGTAGCCACGGCGGCCAGTGACAATGGCGAAAGCACCAGCCTCCAACACAGAGGATGATGGTTCCGCATCGCCTGCATATTGGCCAGTAAAGTAAAAGCAAAGCCTCGAGCATAGCCAGCTAGTGCACGAGGACCTGGTAGTGCACGAGGACCTGGTAGTGCAAGAGGCATGGGAGCAGGGTATGGAAGCTGAGCAGGATGTTGCGGCGTTGGATCGGCAGCGGCAGCACCTGCAACAACAGCAACAGCAGAGCATTCTCTGCCAGTAGCAGCAGCAAGCAGCAAGAATGCAGCGTGAGCAGCAAAAGGGGCAGCCACAGCAGCAGCAGCGACGTGTGGTTCTTGCGCCGCGGTCACAACACCAACAGTTGCTGTCGCATTATCAACCATGTTTGATGAATGTGGCATCTACGTCAGATCTGCAGCAACAACAGGTGGCACAGCAGCGGCTCCAGCCGCTTCCACCACAACATCCACAGAGACCGCAGTAGCCACAACTGCAGCGGCCACGACAACAACAGCCGCAGCAGTCTCCACGGTATTTGCGTGACGAGCAGCCACGGTAGACACAACAACAACAGCCGCCGCTGCCACAACGGCAGCCGCAACACCCGCCGAAGCAAATGCAGTGGCAGCAACTCCAATCTCAACAGCAGACCAGCCANAGAAGGAGAAATGAGCAGGAGACAGAGGTAGCTTCTGCGGCACAGAGTGAGTTCCTCGCTAACGCAGCGCCGGGGCAGGTGATGGGTAGTTGGGAGCTCGAGGGGGCGTTTGACGAGAGGGTTGAGGACACGGAGGTCCTTGCAGCCTTCTTGTTAGACGTTGACTATCATGATGATGTGGATGAGGTGGGGGAAGCAGAAGATATCAATGGTGCAGGGCAGGGTGTTGAGGGTGCTGGGGAGTGGGACTGGGGTGAGGATGAACAGCGACCGTCGATGTGCGTGGTCATCACGGAGGTGCAAAACATGCCTGCCTTTGCACTAAGCCCGATTCGTGATGTGATGGCTACAGCAGATCTCACTCCCTCATTGATGCCGAAAGCTGTGTGTGAAGCATGGCGGCTGACGGTGAAGGATGGGTTGGGGAAGGCTATTGGACAGAGGTGGCAAGGGGATGAAGAGGCAAGACAACGGAGTATCTCGTCATGTGGCATGGCTACGACGCCCTGCATGCTAGTTTGGAACCCTACAACAACCATCGAGACGTCGCTCACCTCATCAACGGCTACTACCGTCGTCATCGGGGCACATCTGTACGTGCACAGGGATGTTGCAACTAAAAGGGGAGGAAGTGTTACGTACCAAATGTACACGAGTCCCTAATCTTCCCGAGGGGGTATTTTTGTCAATACACAAATAGCCCATTGCGTCGTAAGACCACGATATTCACTCCGAAAGTTGAGGGTGAATTGGCCAAGTGCCCCGTCCTCAATGGATATCCCCAAGCCTTCCGACGGCTTCGACCGATGCTATCCCAGCTGAGACGGGTCAAGTGACTTCGACAAGCGCTGACAAGCTGGAGTCATCGGTGTGGATGCAGTGGGAGTGTTAGCCAAGAAGGAGGCAAAGCGCTCCCCAGGGCTGCGGATGAAGGCAGCTTGGTGTACGTGTAGCGTGTGGCGTTGCCGGTTACGTTCAAGTCCCATGCCAAGGAATACTCTAGATGGACCCATGTCCTTCATCTTGTAGGTGGAATGCAAGATAGACTTCACTCATTATACGACAGCAGGGTTGGCTGACACAATGAGGAGATAATGTACATAGACTAGGATAACCATAAAGGGATGCAAGAGTGGACTCAAGATGAGTGCTGGGTCAATAGTGCTACGATGGTAGCCACCTCTCTTGAGCATGGAAGAGATCTCCAGATTCCAACAATGGGACGACTGCTTAAGCTCGTACAAGGCCTTACACAGCCGCCAGACCTTGTTCGTGCCATCCGTACAGCGTGGGGGCTCAACCATGTAGATTTCCTCATGAAGACGTCTGTACAAGCATGCATTGTTGACATCCATCCGCTCCAGTTCCGAGTCATGCTGGGCAACCAGACTCAAGAGAGCTCGGGGCGTGGTGTACCGTCCGACTAGAGCAAACGTCTCATCAAGTTTGATACCTGGAATCTGGGAGAATCCCATGGCGGTGAGCTAAGCCTTGTACTTGTCAAGCGTGCCATCAAGTTTCAGCGTACACTGAAGGAACCAGCAGGCCGAAACAGCCTTGCTGCCTGCTGGGCGATCGACAAGTTTAAAAACCTCATGTTCATATAGGGCAGTGAGCTCCTATTGCATGACCTTTTCCTAGAGATCAGCATCAGCTGCCTCTCTCGCCCGAAGAACACTGGTAGGCTCTGGTGGAAGTGAGGGAAGCCCACTTGCTGCAAAACAAGCGGTGATGTAGCAAGCAACAGACGTCTGAAGGGCGCAATGGAACTCGTGAGATACGAGTGCATAGCCCACCACTGAGTTAGGGTGGACAAAAATGAAAGTCAGTCCTAGTGCACCCAGGCCAGTAGGTCTGGCTGAGGAGCTGACTGCAGTGGAGGATGCACTGGAACGAGTGTGATGCAGAGAAGGTTGTGTGGACTATGAGGCAGAGTGCTGTGGAAGGGAATGAAGTCTACCTCTACGGGTGTACGACTCTAGTCTGGTTGGAGGGGAATCAGAGATAGGAGGAGATGCTATCTCACCAACAAATGTAGAGGGCTGTAGAGCAGGCGTTAGAGGGGAGTCAGGAATGACGTGTGGGGGAGAATGTGTCGGAATGTTGGCAAATAGTGGCGGAGCGCTGACAGGCGCTGACGTGGACTCAGAGGACAGAGAAGGAGAAGGCGCCATGGAAGGACCAGTTAGGGTACTGACGGGGTCCTGAGAAGCGTGTTGGACGGTGAAGAGGAAGAGAGACCAGAGGGAGAACGAATCGTACTAGCAGGAGATGGCACGGCCCTTGCGAGACCGGAGGCTAAGACAGACCCACCCTCCCAAGCCTTCGGAGCGAGGACAGGGAAGAAGGTGGAGCAAAATGAGATGATTTTCAAGGAAAGACATCCTCAAAGAAGAGGGCATCGCGAAACTCGACAACACGTGCATGGTTGGGGTCCTTGAAGCGCCATGCATTGGACATGGCAGAGACACCAAGGAAGGTACACAAATGTGCACACGAGCTGAGTTTTCTGTGGAAAATGTCCTTGGGAGGCCAGGCAGTAGTGACACAGTCCTAGACACGTGCAAGGCAAAGGTCGGCACGATGCCCTAACCAACGCTAAAAAGGGCTGACATGACGAGGGAGGGGACCGTGGGGAACGTGGTTCCAGATCCATGTTATGTATGATATGAATTCAAAAGAAAAGAGAGAACGGAGGTCAGACGCATTGAGGAGGATGCAAACACCATCAACGACAGTGCTGTTCCATCGTTCAGATACACCACTTTGCTGGGTGTGTAGGGATCCGTAGCTTGAATACACACCCCGAGAGAAGTGAGAAACCAAGTAGTGGGGCCCATGAACTCCCCACAATGGTCACAACAAAAGAAACTAAGACAATGACAAGAGGCAAGTTTAGCCTGGGGAAGCCATGACTCAAGAGTGGAGCTGACATCAATCTTCTGCTTGAGAGCAAAGACCCAACGCATGCAGGAGAAAAAATCAATGATATAGAGGATGCAGCGACCAATCACCCTAAGAGCCTCATGTAGAGGGGGGGCATGATATCAGCATGTAGAAGATCTAGGGGTTGAGATGTGCATGAATCAGAGGTGGAAAATGGGGATTGATGCATTTTTCCCTAAGCATAGACAATGCAGTAAAACGGGCAAGGGACGGGAAATGTGGCATCATCAAGACCATCCGCTGGAAGCACACAAAGAAGAATTTCAGTGGTAGTAGTGTGAATGTAACACAAGCAACGGTGCAATAGTTGTGCGTGCGCATGGGAAAGAGAGCAAGCAATGTGCACATGGGCAGTGGTGGCTGGAGCAAGTGCAAAGGACGGGACACAAAACAAGTGGTCACAATGTTCTCTCTATATCAAGAGGCGGTAAGAGGTGCGATGAGAGACAGAGGAGACACCGCGGCTAGAGGAGAAGTCCATTTCCTGGTCATCAAGCGTCGTAACGAAGAGAATACGCAACTCAACTTATAGAACATAGAGGACATCTGGCAAGAACAATTCCCCCACTTGGCCAACAAGGCGCACGACCCCAACCCCATGAACAGGAAGCAAGCTGCCCAGAGCCATTGCAAACAAAACGAGTAGAGCCACCAGGGACAAGAGAGACGAAGAAAAAACGTAATGAAGTCATGTGGTGGGTGGCTCCGGAGTGAAGAATCTCGAAGCCACCCGACGCACAGACAGTGGAGGGATCACGACTCACCGCGACAATGGCAACGTGCGGAGAAAAGCTTTGGCCACATGCGGGAAGACAGCGAAGCATGCGAATGGACTGGTACTCTTGAATCCATGAGCCATCAGCAAGAGGACACCCAAGAACATGACAGGACGCAGGACCACACAACTTCCCATCAACGACACACGCAAGTGACTCTGACCCGAAACACCCACTCTCACCTCCCCGAACACAAAGGTGACGCTGGTGGATGGCATGGGAGAGAGCAGGGTCCAATGGGCACTTGTCCTCTGGCGGGCCAGGAGTGGCTACAACGGCAAAGAAGGGACGTCGGGGCGGATAGACGGGAGACGCCCTGACGTGAGGAAAACAGGAGCTAGAAGGGGGGGCGTAGTAGACCGGCCCTCCACACCGTGGGGGCCACCCCCAGGGAGAAGGTAGCGGAGGTGGGGCCGCAGTGGTGCTATAGACAACAGCCTCGATAGGGACAAAAGCAGTGCGACTAATCAGAGCTATAGAGGAGGCGGCATGAGAAGAGCCCCCATTGCCACCGGAAGAGCATGTCCAGTGTGCCCGCATGGCCGACGTAAGGCACTCGTTGTCCGGTGGCGCCGGACACTTTGGTGCTGAGTGCCTGGTGGCGTCATAGTTCCAGCACGTGACAGTGCTAGGGGTGGATGAGGAAGAGACACTGCTGGAGCCCTTCACTTTGCCACGACCGGCTTGCCCGCCGGCCCCATGACCGCCAGTGCCTTTGCCTTGACCGCAACTGTGGCCACTTCCCTCTCCCCCTTGGCTCAGGTTAGATGTGATAGAGGAGGACGGTGAGGAAAATGAGGTGGAGGACGAGGAGGTGGAAGGGAGTACGGTGGTCGCAGCTGCAATAGCTGCATAGCGGATGCATTTGTTTTGGAGGACGATCCACTAGTCAGTGAGAAACTTGGCAGTGAACTCCCAGAGGGCCCCCATGCCAGGGGGAGCGTCAACAAGTATAGGCTCAGATGCAAGATGCTAGAGCTCAGAAGCTTTCACCACCCTGAAGATTTTGGGAAATTTGGGGATGGGGTTGTTGATGATGGAGAGAACGACGGGAAGCTATCCATGAGCCACTTTGCCAGGGTCACGCAAAAGGTGAAGGCTGCGAGCTCAGTAGGCATCCGTACTTTCATTAGCATACATAGAGAGCATGTTGAACTGGACGGTGAGTACACTCTGTTATGCGTGGCCAGTGATAGTGGTGCGGCTCTTGATGAGTGTATAGCCGCCAATAGAGCTAGCATGAGTGCGGTGGGCTGTGTCAGAATTGTAGGACCCTATCTCATCCGTGAGATCATCAGGTCCAGCACGGATAAGAGCACGGGTAGCACGCGCAGACTTAGCATCCATGGGCATAAAAGGAGGGTCTGTAGAGGGATTTGGTTTGTGATAGTACTCCAATAGTTGTTCACCCTGTGCCCAAGTACTGGAGTAAACCTCCCAGGAAGCAAAGGTGATGTTAGCGGTGTAGCGAGGCAGTGTGGAATTAAAAATAGGTTTGTGGTGTGTAGGTTGTGTAAGGAATTTGGGAGCGGTAGCACCTGCAATATTTTCTGGAATAAGAGGGCCAGTAGTGAGACAGCTAGCGGCATTTGATGCAAAAGCAAGCAAGGTAAATAATGCAGGAGCAATGCCAGCAGCAGCAGACGCTGAGGGCGTAGAGCGTAGTGCAGGTTGCAGGCGATTGAGGACCAAATCAGCCATGTGGTCAACGAAGGTTTCCTGGTCATCCTATTCAGTGCGCAGTTTCTCTTCTAGAATGTGCTACACGGTGAGAGCTACATGGAGAGCAGTGCACTCTTGTCGCAATTCCTGTTGTAGTGCGGCATACTGATCATCATCAACAGGCATGGTGAGCGGTGGGAGAACCAAACCAAAGGTGTTTTTGACAAAGTTTCTCCTGCCATAGTGGGCGTGGAAAGGTAAGATGGGTGTGGCTTGTTAAGTTAGTGCTGCAAGGCAACAAATCTGAATGGATGCACACGGCCACATGGGAGAAGAGAGGAGGAAAGGAGCAAGACGTCCAAGAGATAGGTAGACAAAATCTCACCAGAGCTAACGCCGGAAACTAAACAAGATGGAAGCACAGCTGCTGATGAGCTTGCGATGACCTCCACATAGGAAGAGGTGGAGACGATGAGGCAGGCGACCCTTAGAAAGGGTAGCACCTGTGAGGGTGGAGACTGCTGCTATAGTTGTAACAAGAATGCAAACTTGATGACCTAAAGGTGACGATGTAGCTATAGGGGATGCCTGAACAGCGCAGGTGTGGATGGAGATAACGACACTGGAGAGGAAAGTGACAGCAACTACTGCTCCTCCTGCTATAGAGTCAGCAAAGGTGTCAGCCTGTGTGACGATGTTGATTGCTCCTGCTACAAGAGGTTCCTTAGTCAACAGAAGCAATGGTATAGGTTTCAAGAGCCTTGCTAGCAGCAGTGATGGCAGGGGCACGCGCAACACATGCTGTGGCATCAAATGTGCAGGAGACCTGAGCACTAGAGGCAAGTACTACTTCCAAGATAGTGAAAACATCAAGAGGCCCACAGGATGCAACTGTACCCTGGGAAGTAGCTGGAGATGTAGCACAAGGAGAAGCAGTATCTCTACAAGGTGCCTCTGCTAGCGCTGCTAGTGCTGCCATGACAGGTGCTACCCTGTCATGAATGGTACACAGACTCTGCCGACGCATCTTGCGGGCCATGTGAGAGCTTACAGGTGATTGAGGACAACGTTGGTTGCGTGGCGGCCCCGTGGATGGTGTGTTCCACACAGTCGGTGAGTCGTCGAAGGCAGAATAGCAATAAGCAATGTACTTTGCAGCGTTGGCGCAAGCCTTGTCCTCTCTCGGGTTGTGGTCCTCCCTAGGCTAGTATCCTGGGCTTTCAAAGCGGCGGCGCATCCACACCTCGCGCTCCGCCTGCACCTTATAGCAGGCAATCTCCTCGTTGATGCGGGCACATTCAAGCCAACCCCTTTGAGAGGTGGGGACTTGCTCCATGTCAGGTGGTGAAGCTAGGATGGTGGTCCAGGTTGCAGGCACAGCTGTTGCTGCTGCTGTTGGGTGAGAAGAGATGAAGGAGAACGCTTTGGTATGTGAGCAATGGGACTGGGCAGCAAAGGCTGCCATGAAACTATGAGCTGCAACTTGCGAAACTGTGTAGCAAGACAAGCGCATGGTAATAACACTTGTAACCGGTGAGCGATGGGGTTGTGGGAAAATAGGGCCGGGCAGCGCGATTGAAGTGGGCCCGCAAACGACAAGCTCCTAGACTGCGCAACAGAGGTCAGTGGTGGAGCAGAGATCTGTGGGGTAGCTAGGAGCGGTGTAATTGAGAATTGCAAGCTACGAGATACGGGGTATGATGCATAGCGGGATAGGTGCGAGAGTTGAAAGCCCTAAGACCGGGCAGCAATGGGGCTGTGGGTCAGCAGGGCCGGGCAGCATTGATGCTACGGATCTTCATATTACAAGCTACGAGGTTGCATGAAAACAGAGGCAGAGAGCAGCCACGAGCTGCGGGGCAGCCAAGAGCTGCGGGGCAGTTGAGAGTGATGCAACTTTGATTCAAGACGAGTGCGAGGTGGAAGCCTCAGTGACCGGGCAGTGTGGGGGCTACGGGATTGCAGGACGGGACAGCGTGGCTGTAGCAGGTGTGCAAACTGTGAGCTACAGGGTTGTGGGACAGAGGTCAGGGATGCAACAGAGAGCTGTGGAGCAGTGCAAAGAGCGGGTCTGTAAAATGCGAGCTGCGGGTCTGCGGACTATGAGTCTGTGAAATGCAAGTTGCAGGGTTGTGTGACAGAGGTCAGAGGTGCAACAAAGAGCTGCGAAACAACAAGGAGCGGCACTAAGAGTTACAAGCTGCAAAACATGAGTTGTGGATGTAGGTGGTAGACAGCTTCCTAGCACTACTGTCGCTGGCGCGACAGTACTATTTTCTAGTACGACAAAACAGTGGCAAAAACACAGTTTTGGCCATAACTCCCTGCACACACGTCAGAACGATGAGCCGTTTGAACGAGAACGGCCAACTAACTCACTAGCACACACAGGTGGAGGTGAGAATAGCAAGGGGTTGGCTAGGGACACAAACACAAGTGTAAGAAGCTGTAAATGTTGAGTTGTGCATAGAGAAAGGAAAACTGAGGCCTGAACAACCTAAATAGTGACATGGACCTAGTGGATGCACACACATGCTCCACACGACGGCGCTGTTTTCTAGTAGGACAAAACAGTGGCAAAAACACGGTTTTTGCCATAACTCCATGCAGACACGTCAGAACGATGAGCCGTTTGAACCAGAACGGCCGCATCGGCGAGATCTTCGTTTTGATAGGTTGTACGCATATGTGCTTTCCCACAGCACAAATCTAAAGAATATGAGAGTCTTCTGGGACCCCGTTTGCCGCAGGCAGCCGGTGGTTTCCCACCGTCGCCAGTCACAGGGGTCTGCACGTGAATGGACATGAGCCGAGGGGTCACCGTAAGCCGTGTACGACACACAAAAATACACTCTACCATGACCGGAGGGCAAAATACATCCATGCACATGTAGACACTAACGCTGTACAGAGCAGGAAATGCACAGCCGCTGCACGCAGTAAGCACAACACACGCAAGATGGCACATGAGGAATCAACCAGCAACAGGGATGGGGCAGAGTCCCACGGATTGAGTGGCCATATGAAACTTCGAACGACCCAGAGCCTTGGTCAGAAAATGTGCACACTGCCTGTCAGTGCCCACGTGGATGACTCAGTTCTCACCACGATCAACCAGATCACGCATGAAGTGGTTCTCAACATTGATGTGCTTTGTGGGTGCATGGAACACACCTGAATTCTTGGCGATGGCCTCCACGCTCATGTTGTCACACTGGAGGACGACGGGGGGGACAGACTGACCTGATTCACGCAACAGAAGGATGAGCCGGACACACTCCACTGCACCAGCGTCTAGAGCAACGTACTCTACCTCCGTAGTGCTACGTGCAATGCAGCCCTGCTTTCCACTTGGCTAGGACACTTTGGTGCCTCCAATGAGAAAGATGTAGCCGGTGCGGCTCTTGCCATCTGGACTCCACGCCCAGTCATTGTCTGTGTACCCATCAAGCACAACAGACACCTGCTCGCAAAAGCACATGCCAAAGCGTGCGGTGGACAGGATGTAGTTCACTCACCAGACTGTGGCCTCCAGTTTTTGCTGGCGTGGAGCCTACGAGAATTGAGCAAGCAGGTTGACAGTGAAGACAATGTCGGGTCGTGTCGTGGTGGTCAAGTACATGAGCGAGCCGATGACTTCCAAGTACAGGGTCACATCGACTGGCTCCCCCAAGTCAGCTAGGTCATCCACCTTCAGGGCGGCCTGCCCCTCAGGGGTCATGGGCATGGAGATTGTGCAAACGGCAGTGAGAAGGTCGTCAAAGCGCTCCCCCACAGTCTCTGCGTAGCGTCCCTGATGAACATGGAGTGTGCGGCAAACTCGGTCGTCCACGATCTCCATCCGTAAAAATACAGAGGCCTCACCAAGATGTTTCATCTTGTAGGCAAAGGAGAGAACGGCCTTGGCAGCGTTTACTACTTCCAGGTCCGGTGAAGCGATCAGAAGATCGTCCACGTAGACGAGGATGGCAACGAGCGGTGCTGGGGGACTGTGAGAGGAACAAGGATGGGTCAGCATCACTTTGAACGTATCCAGCGCATCCCAGCGTGCTGGTGATCTCCTGATTTTAGCTGCAAGGTGACTGTTTCAGGCCGTACAAGGCCTTCCGCAGACGGTAAACGTGACCGGTGCCATCCTCAAAGCCGGGTGGCTGGACCATGTAGATCTCCTCCTCAAGGTCCCCGTTCAGGAACGCGTTGTTGACATCCATCTGATGGAGTTCCTGGTCGTGCTGTGCCACCTGGCTCAGCAACGTGAGAGTGGTTGTCATCCGCCCAACACGGGCAAAGGTCTCGGTGTAGTCCACGTCGTCTGGCTTAACGTTTTTGCATAGAACCCACTTGGCTTTGATGGCCTTGCGGTTCTTTGGCAAGTCTACCAGCTCAAAGACGTCATGCTCTCGGATGGCATCAAGCTCGGCCTGGTAGGCAGTGCGCCACTGCTCAGCGTCGGGGGCTGACTAGGCCTCAGACAGACTGGTGGGATCGGGAGACAACACTGGTGAATTGCGTGTAGCCAGTGTATACATCATGGAGGGAGGGTCAACCGTCACCATGGACTCAGCGGCGTCACAAGCAAGACTACGCTCATGAGCAAGTAGTGCCATACTTGTGGCACAACCAGGATGAACCTCAGCAAGGCCCCGAGCACTCAGGCCGAGGGCCTTCGTGCACAGGTCACCACTGACGACGCTGCGTGTAGGGCAAAGGCGGAGACGTCTGCCAAGTGCCCGTGTGTAGGGGTCCGACGAGGCAGGAGCAGTGGGAGTTGCTAACACACATGCCGGTGTGGACGGTACGGCACGCGCGCCACTTGAGGCTGGCATGGCCTCAACAACCGGGGACTGGCCCACGACAGACGCAGGCACGTCCGTGGCCGGAGGCAGGGACGGCTCAGAGCCAGACGCGGACGCGGACGCAGGATCAGACTGAGCCACAGACGCGGAAGCAGGCGCAGGATCAGGCAGAGCCTCAGACGCGTAGGTAGACTCGGACCCTAGCTTAGACACGGGAGAGAGTGGAGAGTCGGGGGCAGAGGAGTAAGCCGCGGATGGGGTGGGGCTGGGGGTGCCGATGGGCACAGCCTCTACGGACAGCCCCTGGGGTGTCGACGACGTAGTGACCGTACTGGCCGGTGGCACTGTGCCAACCATGACAGGAGCCTCACCCATACTACGGGGTCCGACACACCCACGAGCATGAGCAGCACGCAAAGCGTGGATGCAAGCTAGGTCGCAAAAGGTGTGGTGCTCGAAGAAGAGAGCATCACGTGACTCCATGATGCGGCGTCGCTTAGGGTCCCAGAACTGCCAGGCCTTTGACCGCATTGCGACACCGACAAAGGCACAGATGCGGCCCCGTAGAGAGAGCTTGCTCCCCTGCTGCTCTGGTGCAAGCCAGACGCAGGCAAGGGAGCCCCAGACACGGGTGAGGCGCAGATTCGCGCGACGCCCGTACCACAACTTGTAGGGCGTGCGATAACCTGGGAGGGGGCCGTGGGGAATGCGGTTCCGGAGCCAGGTCATGTATGCCATGCCCTCAAAGGCAAAGGCCTCAGGCATAGCGCTATCGGCGAGCATGGCGCGGACCGCATCCTCCATGGTGCGGTTCCATCGCTCTCACACTCCGTTCTGCTGGGGGATGGCGGGTGCGGAGAGGTTGTGGAAGACACCAAGCTCGGTGAAGGAGCGGGCCATGTCACCAAGGTACTCGTCGCCGCGGTCCGAGCGAAAGGTCTGAAGGCGATGGGGAGACTGGCGCTCGGCCATGACCAGCCAAGTGCGAACCGCAATGGCGGCATCGCTCTTCTCACACAGACTATAGACCCAGCGCATACGCGTGAAGTCATCAGTCAACGTCGGGACGTAGCAACCGTTGTCCTCCTGAAACTCAACAGGGAGCGGACCCATGAGGTCGGAGTGGAAAAGCTCCAGGGGCCGACGAGCCCTGGAGACAGACGCAGGATAGGTGGACTGGTGCATTTTGCCTTCAGCACAGGCCAGGCAGTTGGTCGTGGGCGGCGCCTTGAAGGACGCCCCATCAAGACAGAGAGCAGGCTGAGTGGGGATGAGCCTGTCGACAGCCCCCAGATGCACATGACAGAGGCGGCGATGCAGGAGACGTTGGTGCTCGGGGGGTAGAGCACCACCGACGACAACACGAGTAGTGGGAGACGGGGGCAAAGGGAGGGCACTCGTAGAGGACCCAGAGATGTGATACGGATCATCCAGGACCGTCCCAGTGAGGACGGTCTCCTAAGTGTCACGCACAAAGATGCGAGCATTGGCAGCTGTGTGCGTGATACCTAGGCCCATCTTGGTGCAAACACGAACAGACAGCAGGCTGAGTTCCAGATCAGGGACAAAGAGGACGTCGGAGATGTACACGGGACCAGCGGGCCCGGTGAACTGCACAATCCCAACACACTGGACAGGGACCTCATGGCCAACTGTAGTGTGAACAGAGAAAATCGTGCCAACAGGATGCAAGACGACGAAGGCGTCATGTCCACACGTCATGTGATGGGTGGTACCAGAGTCAATGACCCAGGTGGCATCGGTGACATGCGTACACGAGGCAATGTGGCACTCAGCGACGGAACAAGGCGCGGCAGCAGGACGCTCAGCGGGGGACACGACAAGGTGACCACTGGAGCGCACATGAGAAGCATGCAGCCAAGACACATCATCAGGTCCGTCACGCACACAAGGCTGAGCATGGGGACCACAGGCATCATCACGCAACGACACAATCAGTCCACAGACAGTGGGACCCCTCGACTCAGTCAGCTCACTCGCACCTCCCTGAGATGAGCGCAGGGCGAGAAGCTGGTGCAACTCGATGATTGTCCTGTTGCGTTTGGCGAGAGCCTGGTCGTGAGGATCCGCGGAGGAGCCTGCTGTGGCGGCGGATTCCTTGGGGACAGCTGCAGTAGTGGCGGCCGAACGGGCGGTCGCACCGGACGTCTGGTGCATGCGCGCCTCGTGCGTTTGCTGCAACCCACGGGTGAACTTGGCCCAGTCCAATGGGTGGCCAATCAGGCGAGTGCAGTCGGGATAGCAATGATCACCCCCACAGTTGAAACATATGAGCTGGCGGCCCGTCGTGCTGCCAGAGCCACTTCTGCCGCCGTTGCTGCTGCTGCTCCCGTTCCTGCTGCTGCAACTGACACAGCTGGTACTGGTGCCGCTGCTGGTCCCGTCGTTGGAACTACTATCGACAATTTGCAGCCCTTCTTCCCCTGAGCTGGATCTGGTTGCTGTAGACAACAAGGAGGATGTGGCGGCAATTGTAGCTGAAGCAGTGCTGCTGCAAGCGCGGTTTGCGGTGTCCATGCTGGCGATCTCCACGAAGTGGAGGGTGGCCCAGCGCAGCAGGGTCCCGTCGTTCGCCATGTCACGAGGCAGAGTCTGGTCGAAGTTGCTGAAGATGCGTGCGTAGTCGGGGTGGATGCCGTAGAGGATGATTTGGAGGACGGACTACTACGCCTGGGCATCGTCTCCCAGCTCTTCGTGAAGCTGGATCGCCCGGCACCAATGTCGGCTGTAGACTTCTGAGAAGTTTGGCAGAGGGACTTGAAGTCGGCAAGGCCCTGGGACGTCAGATCCAAGGTGGCGTCATAAAAAAGAGTGACAGCCAGTGCCCACGCCGCGCAAGGGTCAGCTCCCGAACTTGTTTACGAATCACCAAGGAACCGACTATAGTCCTTGGTAAAGTCCGGGGCGGCCTTCATCAGGCAGGAAGCGGCGCGGACCGCCATCAATGTCTGGGCAGGGCCAGACGCCTGGTATGGAGTGAGGTAGTAGGCAAGGTCTCCATCGCTCATGGCCCACATGCGGAAGCGTGGTTCCCAGGACATGAAGTCATTCCCAGTGCAAAAGACGGGCGGGTCCTACTCAAACCACTTGGGTGGCTTGACCATCGGCAGAGCGACGGCTGCAGCCACTGTGAGGCCAGGCATAAAGGAGGCAACCCCCTTATCCAAGCGGGCCCGCAGAGCCAGCTCCTTAGAGCTCAGAGGGTGGCGAGATGAGCTCGGGCCAACGTCGGTGCTGGAGCTCGTGCCATGGAGGGTGGTATTGGCCTCACGAGCTAGGCGGTACGCCTCCAGGCGGATGAGGCATGCTCGTAGTTGCCCTTCCTCGCCCTCCTCGCCAGAGTCGGAGAGGTTCTCAGTGACATCATCAGCATTGCAGCCGTGGGTGAGGCGGTCCTCGCTTGGGTCAGCGGATGGATGCTACTGCTACTGCTAGGAGTACTGCTGTTGAGGCAGTAAGCCCTTGATCAGGTCCTGCAAATCCTCGGCCTGCCTCGTCAAAGCATTGCGGCTCTCCGCCTGTAGGTCAGCCAGCGCGCGCACCTGGCGCGCCAAAGTCGTAGTGCTCTGCGGCTGCTCCTGCTGCTGCTGAAGCGGCTGTTGTTGTTGCCGTTGCAGCAGCTGTTGCTCCTGCTGCTGATGCTGCTGCTACTACAGCTGCCGCTGTGTTGACGATGGCTGAGCCCGGCGTTGGTCGCTGACAGAGCTACCCTCGACGGCTGCGTTGGTGGCGGCACTGGCAAGGGTTTGCTTCAGCATGACGACCGACTGCTTCCCGTCCTTGGTTTTTTCTTGTTTGAAACGCTGTCGCGGAGCGCTGCTGCGGATCACCGCTGTGGAACACCGCTGCGGAAAGCTGCCGTGGAGCACCACCACGGAAGGGTGTCGCGGAACATTGCTACGGAACAAATCCGTCACAGAGCACTTTCACGGAGCACCGTCGCGGAAACACCGCTGTGAAACGGCTATCACGGTCGCGTCGATGCGGAACTTGGCGGGGTGCCGCGAACTATCGGGGCACCACCGTCAGAGCGTTTCACAACCACCACAGAGCGGCTTCGTCTAACGATCGTGGATTAGCCGTGGAACTGTTTCGGACTTGCTACCGCGGAACTCCGTGGGTCACCGTCGGCCTGTTCCGGAACCGTCGCGCAGCTGGCGCCGTGGAACGTCTCCGGTCCGTGGAACACCGCAGATTTGCTGCGATACTGTCACCGCGAGGTGATGCACTCTGGAACGCCGCATGCCACCGCAGCACCCTGGACGTGTTCCGTTGTGGCCGCGCAGATGACGCGTCCGCTGCGGAGACCTCGTCACCGCGGAGCACCGCGGATTCTCCGCGGACCGGCTTCGGCTGTCGCGGAACGGCCGCGGAACGTGTGTGGAGTTTTCTAAGAAAACGGTTGGAGTGGTGGTGGGTCCTCCCAGGACCTCCCGCTGAGGCAGTGGGTACTGCAGCTGCTATGACTCCAGGCAACGGCTGTGGTTGCTCACTACTGCTGCGGTCGCTGCGCCTCTGCTACGCAGCTGTGTGAGCACTGACTTGCTGCTCTGATACCATGATAGATAGCTTCCTAGTATTGCTGTCGTTGGCGCGGCAGTACAAGCCGGCAACCTAACTCACTAGCACACACAGGTGGAGGTGAGAACAGCAAGGGGTTGGCTAGGGACACAAACACTAGTGTCAGAAGCTGTAGATGTTGAATTGTGCAGAGAGAAATGACAACTGAGGCCTGGACAACCTAAATAGTGTCATGGACCTAGTGGATGCACACACATGCGGCCCACAACGACGATATTTTGTAGTAGGACAAAACAGTGGAAAAAACATAGCTTTGGTCATAATTCCCTACAGACACGTCAGAACGATGAGCCGTTTGAACCAGAATGGCCGCATTGGCAAGATCTACGTCCTGATAGGTTGCTCGCCTATGTGATGTCCCATAGCACAAATTTAAAAAATATGAGTCTTCTGGGCCCCGTTGTCGCAGGCAGCCGGTCATCTGCCACCGTCGCCTGTTTCAGGGATTTGCACGTGAATGGACATGAGCCGAGGAGTCACCGTAAGCCGTGTACGACACACACAGCAATAGCGGGGCCCGTCGAGGTGGCAAGAGTACCACTGCCCGTGTATTGTTCCACGGGTCTCGGATAGATAGAGAGGATGGAATTTCCCCTCCTGCTATGATATCAGTAGGTAGCGGCAGAATGCAAGCACAAGCTCCCTACTATGCTAGTGACGATCACAAGGCAACCTTGGTGACGGGAGAGTTAAGGAGTTGGTGTAAAACCATTGAGAGATCATGAGAGGCAAGAGCGACGGGAGTAAGGGGCTAGCGAGCTCTTAGCAACCGGTTAACTAGGCCATACACTCTAGTGGCTCAATGTGAGGTCCAGCCGGCACTTTAGGGTCGAACCAAACTTGTCGGCAAGAAGCTGCCGTGGCTTCTCACTCTGGAACGGCCGAGAGTGTGGCCTCGTAGGATGAGCAACCCGGTGCTCTAAACTACAAATCTAGCCAAGCATGCACATCAACCATAGAGAACCACATCGACTACGAGCGTATGTGGATGCATGTATCTCCCATGTATTCCTCTCATGTTTTAGCCAAGTGAAAGCTGATTACCTCACGATGATGTCAGAAAACATGCTCCCTAATGAGAATGTGCATGCTCGCCACAATCTTGCACCGGCTGAGACCCTTGTGATGTGTGGCCCGTGATTTGTGTGCCTTGAGCTTCATGTCAGCTTAGTCACTTGTAGTGACGATGTGTGTGAATCGATGGAGTCTAGAGGTCACTTGCAAGTCTGACAGTCACGACCATCACCTTGATTCACATTGATGTGGACCGGGCAGAACCGCCAATTGATAGTGAGATCAATCTTGACCATTTATTGTTTCCAACGCGGCACTAGATTCTTGTACTAAATTTGAGGTCAAAGTCAAAACTGCTACAAAAGACTATCAAAACATTTTTGGCCATTTTCACGCGCAAAAGAAAATCATTGACATTGATGACTGAAACAAAACAAGACAATAGCATGAGTAACATAACATAATTTTTTTGAGAAAAATTCAACAAGGCTTTCATTATTTCCTGAAGTTAAAAAGATTTCTATCCTCTATCTCAGCCCGGCCTAGAAGAATGTACAACGCAAACCATTCTCATTTCCTTTTCCATATTCATCCTTAGAGAGCCAGTTTGAGTTGGTTTGATAGTAACATGTTCCATTTAAACTTGCTTAATTTGCATTCTCAAGTTATTCTGCTATTCTATTTATGCTTGCCTTACTTCGTGACGCATGCACTCCTTGCGGGCAACGTCGCACTCTTGTTGCCTTCATTGCATGACGCTGTGGCCGGGGTCACAGGCCATCAGATGGGGTTTTAAAAAAAGCGTGGGAACGACAAAGTTTAATCGGACGGGTTATCTGGAACGATTGACTGGCCATTACGGTCACACGCTATCAGCCATCGCTGATGGATAAAAAATCACGTCTTTCCCGCCACTAGTTCAATTTTTTGTTTTAAAATGGGTCAACGGGTAATGCGAATTTCGCCGTCGTGCGAAACAGGCAGGTGTTATCTGATCCTAGGGCGGGTTTTTTTTAGTAAAAATTTCCAGTTTCGCGCAATGACGACGACGGCCCATCAGCACCCATCAACCGAAAGGGTTTATGGGCGTTGATGGGCAGTCACGTGCGCTGACAGCCAAGGTGGAGCTGTCGGTCACGCTAGGTCCATCACCATCACGGTCATACGCCATCAGTCGAAGACGGTTTCACTACCAATTGTTGCGGTGAAGAAGTTAGCGCGAACATGTCAAATCTTTAGATCCAACTACGAGGGGGGTGAGTGGTATGAAAATTTGCGCCGGAACAGACGCCATCAGCCGGCCATCAGCCGGTTTTCGTCGTCGAATTTTCAAGCCCATCAGTGATGGCCTGTGACCCCGGCCTGTTTTCCCAGAGTGGACATTGAGTCAGCTTTGTGTTCAGGTCCGACGGCGACTGGCACCTCAAAGCCGACAAATGTTTTTTGGACGGTGTAACTGTCTGTCACTTTGGCCGTTCAGTTTCTCCGGCTTTTCTTCCCGCTCACAGGAAAGCTTTCATTGCGTTTTTCGATGTGTTATGTGATACGAACTTTCCTCAATTTCTCCCCAATGCCTAGGCTGTTGAAATTTAGTTTTTTTTCTTTGCTTTTGAGTGTGTCCTACAAACCCGCGCAGACATTGGGTTTGCAACATACCTTATTTTTGTGGGTCTCAGACAGAAACAC
The DNA here is from genome assembly GCA_023375785.1 of Penium margaritaceum. NCBI lineage: Eukaryota > Viridiplantae > Streptophyta > Zygnematophyceae > Desmidiales > Peniaceae > Penium > Penium margaritaceum. The sequence continues at coordinate 84,022 of SZWC01005119.1, forward strand.
ACTGCTCTCGTCCTCGACGGGAGTTTATGGCCGACCCCAACTGCGGTGCGTACTGCACGCGTCGCGGTTACCGATCAAGGCAGCGAATAGGATTCGCACACGACTCGACGCGCTGCGGTCGCCCTGGTTTCGTCCGCGCTGGCGTCCATGAATCGCAGCTCGAACATGTGAATGCTGCAAAACAACGCTTTTCTTCCCGCCCCCTAAACCTGCCCTGGAGTTTGGGTCTTCCTCTTTCCTTCTGCGTCGTTACTCTCATGTCGGTATGGCATGCCTTCGAAGCGTCCCGACTGTGGATCTCGATGACCTCATGGAGTGGTGATCAGTTACCACTGGTAACTTAGGTGGCGGCGCCTGCTTATTCAGACCAGATAGCCTATGCGCCATGTCGTGTTCGATCTGATTCCGTCAGCTTCGTCCCTCCTCCTCTGCATTCATTCCGTCCCTCCTCCCTCATTTCCTTTCTCCCGCCCTACCTCGCATCTCCCCCTCCCTCGAAACCCCTCCTCCCTTGAAAAGAAGCCATAGCAGCGTCCTCCCAAGAACCTCTTCTCTACAATCATCCAACTGCCAACCGTAGCCTGTACCTTTTTCTAGTCTTCAGAGTGCGCTTCCACTATCAGCACCTCACATCTCATCACCTTTGATGATGAGAGGCTGCGAACCGATCAAACGCGCCGCCGCAGCTCCGTTTTCTCCGGGCCCGCGCGGCCCGCTTGCAAGCCACTTGTCAGTGCAATACCCCCCGTCTGATCGGTTTCTTCTAGGACGGTTCGCAAGAATCTGAAGGCAAAATGTGCTATCGTGTGGTAAGCACAAGGCAAGAACTCCTCACCTTCTCTGTTTTTCTGAGGCGATTCGCAACAATATTTAAAATAGATTAATCTTTGTGATGCACGGACGGCCCTATGGCTGACCAGTTCAGATCGCGGCGCGTGCGACGCGGGAGCCGCGCCGTGGTCCGTACCGGTTCCCAATCCTCGCAGCAACACACCATAAAGGCGACGAAGTCCTGCAGGAGCTACAGAAGAACGCACTGACACGTCCCTCCCCTCCTGAAATCCGATTCTCTAGGATTGAAGCCTTGCAGAGTGCTTTGCGTCAGGGAATTAGCAACCCCCCACACGCCTCTTTCTCAAAGTCCCATCCCGTTCGACCATGGAACCCACAAGACAGCTCGGTGCGCCGTGCACTCTGGCCCCAAGCAAAGGAACCGCTCGCCTCCTCCCCTCCCTCTTTCTCCTTCCCCTCCTCCTCCTCTCTTCGTCTCCGGGCCACCACGTGCTAGCTCGCCCTGGAGCCCGCATGCACAACGCGCACAGGCTACTGGACCAGCAAGCCAGCGCAGCAGAAGCCCCGTGCTTCGACGCCAAGCGCTGCCCCACCTGTGTGGTCGGCGGGTACGGGGTGGGCTCCCCATACACCGCCCTTGATCCCTTCTCCTCCCCTGACCCGGAGGACTGCCGCAGCGCGTGCCGAGAGCAGGGCTTCCGCATCTTCAACCATGTCATGGTGGGGAGGAGGGTCTTCTGTTTCTGCTCCAACGCCGATGCTGAGAGCGGCATCTGCCCCACCGTCGCCGGGGCACTTCCGACTTCATTCGTTGGACCGACCAGCACGGAGGTGGTGGAGGTCTCGCCTGCCGCTGCCCCCGCTGGTTCTCCCCCTGCTGTGGCCTCTTCCCCTGCCGCTTCCCCTACCGGCACCTCTCCCCCTGTCAGCTCCCCTCCTGACCCCTCTTCCCAGGTTCCCATGCCCTCCCCTCCTGTGCTATCTGCTCCCATGGCATGGTCTCCGATGGCGCCAACCCCCATGCCATCGTCTCCCACAGTCTCCCCTCCCATGCCACCAAGCTCTGCAGCTACAAGCCCTCTGCCGTCCACCACAATGCCCCCCACCTCCGCAACCCCAACCATCCCTACGCCCTCAAACCCGATGATGCCTCCCACCTCCGACGCGCCCCCTCCCTTGCCAACTTCTCCTCTTCCATCCTCCACATCGGTGCCCCCCATTCCGGCCCCAACGCCATCATTCACCCACATGGCGCCACAGCCCATGGCATCCAGTCCCATGGCAGCCACTCCCGTTGCATCCACACCCTTCGCATCGGGCCCCACGACCTCTGTTACTCCTGTGCCCTCTCCACCTATGGCCTCAAGCCCTTCGCTCCCACCTCCCATGGCATCCACTCCCATGGCTTCCGGACCCACAACTTCTGCTCCTATGCCATCTCCTCCTATGGCCTCAAGCCCTGTGCCATCTGCTCCAATGCCTTCTCCCCCAATTGCTTCAAGCCCCATGCCATCTGCGCCTCCGCCATCTCCTCCTATGGCCTCAAACCCCATGCCATCTGGTCCCATGGCTTCTCCTCCCATGGCATCAAGCCCCATGCCATTTGCTCCTATGCCTTCTCCCCCAATGGCGTCAAGCCCCATGACATCTGCACCTCCGCCATCTCCTCCTATGGCCTCAAGCCCCATGCCATCTGTCACTATGCCATCCCCTCTTATGGTCTCAAGCCCCATGCCATCTGCCCCCATGGCTTCTCCTCCCATAGCCTCAAGCCCCATGACATCTGCTCCTATGCCTTCTCCCCCAATGGCCTCAAGCCCCATGCCATCTGCGCCTCCGCCATCTCCTCCTATGGCCTCAAACCCCATGCCATCTGTTCCCATGGCTTCTCCTCCCATGGCATCAAGCCCCATGCCATCTGCCACTATGCCTTCTCCCCCGATTGCTTCAAGCCCCATGACATCTGCACCTCCGCCATCTCCTCCTATGGCCTCAAGCCCCATGCCATCCGCCCCCATGCCAGCTCCTCCTATGGCCTCAAGCCCCATGCCATCTGCCACTATGCCATCCCCTCTTATGGTCTCAAGCCCCATGCCATCTGCCCCCATGCCAGCTCCTCCTATGGCCTCAAGCCCCATGCCATCTGCCACTATGCCATCCCCTCTTATGGTCTCAAGCCCCATGCCATCTGCCCCCATGGCTTCTCCTCCTATGGCCTCAAGCCCCATGACATCTGCTCCTATGCCTTCTCCCCCAATGGCCTCAAGCCCCATGCCATCTGCCCTTATGCCATCTCCTCCTGTGGCCTCAAGCCCCATGCCATCTGCTCCTATGCCTTCTCCCCCAATGGCCTCAAGCCCCATGCCATCCGCTCCTATGCCATCGCCTCCTATGGCATCAAGCCCCATACCATCTGCCCTCATGGCTTCTCCTCCTATGGCCTCAAGCCCCATGCCATCTGGTCCCTTGCCATCTCCTCTTATGGCCTCAAGCCCCATGCCATCTGCTCCTATGCCATCTCCTCCTGTGGCCTCAAGCCCCATGCCATCTGGTCCTATGCCATCTCCTCCTATGGCATCAAGCCCCATGCCATCTGCCCCCATGGCTTCTCCTCCTATGGCGGCAAGCCCCATGCCATCTGCCCCTATGGCCTCAAGCCCCATGCCATCTGGTCCCATGCCATCTCCTCCTATGGCATCAAGCCCCATGCCATCTGCTCCTATGCCTTCTTCCCCGATGGCGTCAAGCCCCATGCCATCTGGTCCTATGCCATCTCCTCCTATGGCATCAAGCCCCATGCCATCTGCCCCCATGCCATCTCCTCCTATGGCCTCAAGCCCCATGCCATCTGGTCCTATGCCATCTCCTCCTATGGCATCAAGCCCCATGCCATCTGCCCCCATGCCATCTCCTCCTATGGCCTCAAGCCCCATGCCATCTGGTCCTATGCCATCTCCTCCTATGGCATCAGGCCCCATGCCATCTGCTCCT
>SZWC01005119.1:110121-130699 GCA_023375785.1 Penium margaritaceum
GCCGGCCCCCACATTTCTGCGCAGAAATGTGGGGGCCGGCTGGTAATCGCTGGAATCCGTTGTTGAACACTATCGTACAGACCACCGTTCATTCTTCGTTTTTTGTTCTAGAACTTTCGCGGTCCACGAATTCCACCCTTCCTATTGATCATCCTACTTGCCGGACAGAAGACTGGCGTATGTGGTCAGGTCCGGAGCCATTGTCGCCGATTGCGGACGCACATCGAGCTTCGAACGAATGCTTTTTGCATTTGATTGGTGTATCGGCAGATTGTTCAGCCATTGGTGGCTGTGTGGCGCCGGCTAGGCTCGTCTGGACGGATGGACACAGAGGGCTACCAAAACTTAGATGAATGACTACTCGGGAAAAACCCTCGAATAGGAGCTCCTAGACATCGCTGGAATCCATCGTCGAGGTCGGCCAACTACACATTCCAACAATCCCCATCCGCACCCGTGGTCTTTGGCTACAATGTTCACTATGACACGCGCACGGTCAATTGCACAGGGTTGTGGTGGACAGAATCTCTCTCCATGGTATGATGACATGGTTGCTGAGATAATCCAAGGCCGAATTGTGTGAATCTCGACATATGGGTCACAGCTGGAATCTACCCACTGATGCCCCCCAAGAAGGGGAGAATTGACATTTCGGACAGAAAGTAGTTGGACCCAGTAATGGACAAATAGACTCGCTCCCTTGTCCATCCGGACAGGTGCTCGAATGGACTTCGCGGCCGTTTTTACGACGCTTGAGGATCGACAGCTTGAATCCATCCCAAGGGACAAGATCGAAATCGATGAGTTTCGGTCAGTGATTTCTTCCGTCAATTTGCGTAAGCCAACGACTTGTTGCATGCGTCCAGCATTTAATCCAAGCCGTTGTGCTATCGACTGTATGCATCGAATACGTTCTGAACGTTTGAATCTCAGTTTTGTCTCGATCCTACCGACTCAAACCGTGAATTGAATGTTATTCCTGGATTGTCGTTTGCGTAGTCACAGGCGCAGACACGGATTTCGCCGAAATAGGTAGTACATCTATTGTCCGATAGGTTTTTGTTCTCCTACTCGGATAGCACTTGTGGGTAGCTTTCAGCGGTGGCCATGCTCATGCATGCCTCCGAGCAAGCAATGACTGAAAAACGACAGAATGACGCCATTCGGCTGACGATGACCACATGTCGCCTGTCACCAGTCGCCAGTCGCCAGTCACCAGAAGCGGCGGCCAACGCCAGGGCAGCCTCCCCTGAAGCGAAAAATCAGTTGGCGGCGGGTCGTGCCACGCAAGCATGAATACGGCGGCGGAGTTTGCGAGCCGCTTAACGCCGCGATCCTTTGCTGGTTATTTTGTATTCAGTGATGTGTCCCGCTCGCTGGCGACATGACATGGAATTGAGCGAGCGCTCGCATGCGTTTGTGAACCCGCTGAAACTGTGCGAGATACAAAAGAAGCGGTTGATGAACCCTTCATATTTCATTCATACTAGGGTTGGTTTATCTCGATATTGATGTCTAGATAACGATAACTTTGCAATACTTGTAATAAAGATACCGATATTGATAATGTTTTTCGCCATAACGATATCGGCATTGTTATCTCAACTTTGGGCAAATTAACCTTGGGGACCGGGTTCTAGTGTAGTCCCAACGCGAGGACCCGCATTCCCGGATCCATCAGCACCGGAGCCTGTGTTCAGGCGGCTTTAAAAAAAAAAAAGCCCGCATGTCGCCGACGCGATACGAGATAGCCGGCCAGCAACTGGGCTGGCCATCTCAGGTGATTGCTTGCCAATGTAATGCGCCGTGAAACGGATTCGACAATTTCATGAAAGTCTAAACCGTGTTGTATGGAAGGATAACATCATTGGAACCTGTTCTTTTGACACGTTTTTTCATTTATGACTATGTTACTTACTGAACAAGTCCAATTCGGTTCGTTGAATTATTCGCTACTTACCAACTGTCATGGGCGAACGCTGGCCATCGATGTTTCCGACGAGCCCTGGGCTTGTCGAAGTTGGCCGACGAGGCCCTTTGGTTGGTCAGATCGGCCGGCAGGGCCGAAGGGTTGGTCGGATGTTGAAACGGGTCCCTGTATCTAACCGCGCAACCAACCAGGGCTCCGAGGTCGAAGTGCCCCTCGACTTTTTCATCACGATGTTATCTTACCTTTTATGCGATATCATCTCAAAAACATGCGATATTATTTGAACTTAGCAACGATGTTATCTCCTATTGGGCCCATTTTTTTGTTGACATTGTGTGACGAAGAAAGATGCACAAGAACATGATAGTGCAATGCAGCTTGAAAGTTTGAAAGACATGGTGGCAAGAGAGAGGGGAGTGAAGGAGAGGAGGGGGGAATGAAAGGGAGAAGAGGAGAAAGGGGGGGGGGACAGGGGAAAGAGAGGAGGGGGGATAGTATATGGAAGAGGGAGAGGGGGGCTGCGAAGGGAGATTGAACAGTCTTTTTATAATCTTACATTGGCAGACATAAGTACATGCCCATCAATCACTCTGCTGAAAATGTGGTGTACCACGAGTTCAGGCACATGAGTGCACACAAGGTCTTGTCAGCCAGGTGGTGTCGGGTCTGTCCAATGATGCGGCGACCGAGGCTGAAGATGCGCTTCACTGATGCACTGCTGGCAGGAATCGCGCACATCTCCTGCGCGCACTAGCGCATGCCCATGAGATCGCTGCGAATACTCCAGTAGTGGTGGAGGGGCCCCTTCCGCTCCCCTCTTCCCTGGTATCGCTCCGGCTCGTTCACCACAACAGCAGGTGCTGACGTCCCCACTGCTGGACCCGTGCTCGATGTTGCAATCCCTTGGCTGCTACCTGCTGCTATCGCACTTCCACCCTCCGCCCCCAGCGTCGCAAATGATGCAGCCAACAACTTCATTCTCTTTGTCTCCTTTCCCACTCCACCACTACTTGCCGCCTGCTGTGCAACACCTCCCCCCACAACCACTACTCCACCACTGCGTGATGCCTCTATCTGCAACCTCACCTCTACCGCTCGCTGCAAGTACGGTCCCACCACACCATCAAACCGCATGTGAGAACGTGCGGTTGTCTCGTACCCAACGCTCATCGTGTCTCTGCTGAAGCAGTCCAACCCCATCTAGGGGTTCATCATGACCGCGACCCACGACACGTCAGAGATGTAGTCAGCGTCGGTGGCGTACCGGTGCAGCTGCTCGTAAGCAGAAGTGAGTGGTCCGCACAGTGCAGGAGGTATGCCCGGTGCATCTCTGCACTCAGCCAGGTCATGAAGCAAGCTGCGGTAGCTGGGCAAAACCTTGTCAAGGATTACGTACTTGCCCCCCTCCAGCTCTAGGGTCTGCTCGGCAAATGGCGCCAGAATCTCCAGCAGCCACTCCATGACCCATGCATCATCCCCATCCAAAGTGAAGGGTCGCTTTGCGGACTCTGTCCACCCCGCCATAAAAGCCGACCTCCTCTCCTTTGTCTCCTCAAACATGAGCAACATGTGGTACGTGTTGCTCGAACGGGTCGGGGTGTCCTCCACCAAGCTCTCAGCCTGCCCCTTGCTAAAATCACGCCAAAATGCGGTCAGGTTTGGCGAGGTCCTCAACGTCTGCACGATTCGCCGGACCTTGGCCACCATGCCGTGCACTTGTGGATCCTGGCGGATGATGATCTTTACCACTGTTAGTATGACGTGGCAGAAGCAGGGGATGAACCAAGCAGGGTCGAAGTCGTCTGGGTGCAAGTCCACAAGGTGCTTCACCATGTTGAGGTTGTTTGTGGCGTTGTCGAAGGTGACCGACCTTACGCGCCCTTTGAGGTTGTACTCCACAAAGACACACCAGGACATAGTTGCTACGAGGTACTTCCCAGTGTGCCTCTCGGGTAAAGGCAAGAAGTCCAACGTCACATGGCACGCCTCCCACGTCACGAGGTCGAGCCAGTGCGCCGTGATGCCAAGGAACGCCCTTCTTTGCTCACTTGTCCAAATGTCGCAGGCGAGGGCAATCCTCGCCTGCAACTTCGACAATGCCTCCTTCATTGCTACCTGGTACGTGGCGAAGTCGGTGTGCACCTACGCGGCTTGTCCAGTTCTCTCAGTAGCCTTGTCGGAGGCAGATTGAGACATCGATGTATGTCGTCCGCTATACGCTGTACACTGCACGTATACAGCTGTGCTACAAATCGCAGCCTTCTGTGGTCATTGACTAGTACACTGACAGTGAGTGGGCTCATGACACGGATGCATGCAATCGTACCAGCTACATCTTTCTTGTGTGTGGAACTGCTATCTCATGGAAGAGTGGAAAATAGGGATGTGTTTCACGCAACTCCAGTGAGGCTGGGTACGCCGCGCTTGGAGTAGGTATGTGTGGGAGTGTGTGGCCGTCTTGCTTGTAACAACAGCTTTGTGTACGCATCCACTACATCACATTACGCTGCGACAATCAAAGCACGAAGGTAACCACTGAGCATGATGGCATGCATCATTCGTGCACTTAGCACATCAACATTGAGCATCACTTCGTTTGCGAGTGCATTGTCCCAGGAGAAGTCCAGGTTGTCTGGATCGACTCTTGTCAGTAGTGTGCATGCTTTCTCACCAAAGCTCTTAGCAATGGAATGTCCAAGGCTGTCATGCATGCAGTTGGCCCGTTGCATGCACGCGATGCCCTTGATTGATATGACCACCCTTTGCCTTTTGCCTGTACTAGTGTTCTCTTTGTGATGTGTGGACTGTTCGTCTTTGGGTCATGGGGGAGTGTTGGTTGTGACTGTTAGACACGAAAGTGACCTCTTGACTCCATCCATTCACACACACCGTCACTGCAGGTGACCGGTTGCATACCACTCTGAAGGGCTACGACACCATCCTAGTGTTAGTAGACTGGTTTTTGAAAACTCCACTCTTCATTCTGATAACCTTCGTCAATGCACAACAAGCATCATGTCTAAATCGGACCGTACGGCTCCACAACATGCCACACACCATTATCAGTAACATAGGCAGCCACTTCACTAGCCGCTTTTGGTGCATTAACGTAACTTGATGACGCATTACGGTAGCCGGATCCAGCAATCAAGAGCATTCCACCCTCAGATAAACGGACAAACCGAGGAGATAAACCAAATGCTCAAACAGCTTCTCTGAACTTTATGCGAGCCTCACGACACTGATTGGACAGCAAAGATGTCGACCGCCGAATTTGCATACAACTTGGCCACTTCCACTACGACATACAAAATCGTGTTCTAGTTTGTCTACGATAAACTTCTTGCGACACAGGTAGGACTATAGAGCCAGAGCAATATCTCTATTATTGACATCTACCTGTGGGACTTCTCCAGCATTTAGAGGAAACACGATAGAATCTTGCAAATACACAAGCACTTATGAAGCCAGTAGCAAGTCGGCATCCTAGCACTGACGTGTACAGCATTGGAAACTGTGTCTTTCTTAGCTCGTCAGATACAAAACTCTGTGGAAGACATTAATAAATCTCAAACTGCGATGATTGAGCCAGCTTGAGACCGATCAAATATATAGCTCTGGTCCTCGCTTGACTTGAAACACCAAAAAATCTGGCAATCCATCAAGTCTTCTATGTTAGCAAACCCAAGAACTACCAGTACTCTTGTAAGAACTTCCCAGGCCAAAACGTTTACTCTCCTCCCTCTTTTCCAAGTGGACAAAGATACGGAGTACCCTATCGATCTTTCATTGTGATCATATTTTTTTTCACAAATTTTTAATATAAATGCTTTTTCGTCTAAAGTTAAGGGTGTACCTAGATAAATTCATTTAAACTCTTTGATGAAAACACTGTGCGGAGCCAAGTTTTACACCTCTCCGGTCAAAAAACAACATTTTGGCCATAGCGCCGGTCCCACAAGCAATTTGATAAAATGTTTTGAACAATATCCACGGGCCGTGTACACACATGATGGTATGCACAATCATTGTGCATTGTAACGGATTCGATGGAATCCTTGGCCGAATAAGCAAAAACCGCGGTGCTTGGGGGTCTCCGACCCTCGAGCCATCCCGTCTCACCGCCCACAGTCCCAGGTGACCCCGCTCAAGCAACGTGGCTCCTTCGACTGGTCAACGTGGCACTACCATACTACACTTATATTTCCTAAAAAAGTGCATAATGATCCATGTTTTTAGAGGACCATGCAAAGACCAACTTAATGTATAAGAAAGTAGCTGATATTCTTGGCCCAAGTTTGAAACTTTACATTCCTTTACCCAATCCTTACACGTCAAGTATAACCCTATTCAAGTATTGTATCTTAAAATTCTCACGTGTGAAAGTCCTTTCAACCCTTGAACGTTTTCCTCCTTTACACTTGTGGCACACGATGTTATGTCTCAGACATAGACGAGTCTCCAAACTCCCTAAGTGGGTTTCTTTGTCATTAAGCTTATGGCCCACTATGTGCCGACCTCGTGATTTTCACACCGCTGTGTCGAGGGCACTTTGGCCACCTGCCCTAACCCTTGGTATTCCATTATTGAAAGTTTTGCCAAGTGTGACCACTATTTAGAGTGGTTGACAGAACTATCACAAATTGTATCAATGTTTTCATAACTACTCATTCAAACTTTGATTGTTGGAGACATAACTATTGATAGTCCAACCTCAAACACATCCTTTGAAGGTCTTTTGACATCGACTTTGTCTCGTTTCTTGTTCTCATGACTGCATGTGTGTAGGGGAAAAGTCATTCATTCCACTTTTCTGGGAAAAAACATAATTCTCAACCAGCTCTAAGAAAATCAACTACCCGCCAATGTCATTGCAAATGACACCCATCCTCCCAACAATCCTTGCAAATGCAAGATGGTAACGAGGAAAAATAGAAGAAACTTCATTACATTGCTACATGCCATTGGTTGTCGACACGTACCATCACAAAATCACAACAAAATACTTCATTGAGGAGTTTGCAATACATGCGGCAGAGGGTTTGAGGAGTGGCTCAAAACCCCATGTACGTTAAAAGTACATTTCTATTCCGCGGCCAGACACGCGTTGCAAAGAAAAAAAAAACCTTCAGTTTTGGGGGTTCCATGGCATTCAAATTGGTTCAAGTATAAATGAAAAGGTTTGTTTTTCCCCTTCTTTTGGGGTCTTGCCGTTTCAAGTTCCCACAAGATTGAAGGACTCCGGAGCATTGGTGATCGATGATGAAGGTGGTTGGTCGCAAGCTTTGGTATCCATCAATTATAGAATCTTTTTGTCGATGTCCTAGAAGGCGGCTAACCAGTGACATTTTGTTCCAACCATCAATGGGTCAGATGGCCCAGGATCCCCGATTCCATGCTCAATTGCTGAGGCATGTCACAGTCGAGCATGGGAATGGGGGTGGACATATGGTTACTTTTCAAGTATACCAGTGGTGGACAGGTTGTTTCCAAACACGTGCATTGTTGTATTCACACGGGCTATAAGCATGTAGGCCTTGTATGTATTTGCTACATTTCCAGTCAAGATTCATCCAATGTCCCCTTGTGCTCACCACAACCAGTCATTTGGCCTCGATTCTTACCTTATGGAGTCATGTGGCATCCTTGCTGTAAAACATGAACATGGTCCTCCATCTCATGTTGCGCACCAGATCACACAAACCTTTGACATATCTTTTCTTTCAAATGTGTCCATGTATACGTAGCGATATAGTCATCTAGAAAGTGTGCAATAATCGACTATAGTAAGAATGAGAAAAGGCATCAGTGATGGAGGGATGCCACTTCAGGAAACGCGAGAGCCTGGAGATAGAGGTCCAGCCAAGCGTTACAGGCTATGTAACAAATGACGTAGTTCCTTGATTCACATTGAAAATCCGAATCCTAGATCCAACAAGATAGGGGAACCCACCTCCACCACTGTTTCTTGCCAGATTGATACTCGAAGGCTCATGGGGAAGCACAACACAAGAGGGTCGTACCAATGACAGTTGTTACAACATGCTAAAGATGCAGATCCCAGGAAATCACATGCTTCAATAACATGACTTGGGGATGAAGGATATCAGGTTGTCTTGAGCATGCAAAGCGGCATTCCATGGGGGAAGTATTCATGTTTATATTGATTCCTTCACTTGTGGAACCATGCTCCACTCAGTCATACACACTCAGAAGTGGTGAAAGTGTGGGTGGGGCTGTCATTTCTAGAAGGGATGAATTGCCTCAAATAGCTGTAAAATGTAGAGTGTGACTCATTCACCCACCTCGAACGCAAAAAGCAACCATCGCCCCAGCCCTCGTAAAAGAGCAACCATTCAACCGTCATGTGAGACAAAAGCAATGAGTCGCCCAGCCTCCGAAACAATATCAACCAATTGCACATCCCCTCTACTATGTGAGGTTGCAACATGTGGTATGGATTGAGCATAGAGAAAATGTAATCGTGCATTCGACTGATCCACGATGAAAATAAATCGCATTATGCATTGATATTGCATGGCATGTGGCCTCAACATGACATTTTTAAGACTATTCATGGATACCTTGTGTAATTTCTAGAGGATAAACTATATAGCAAATGAGGTATTTTTACCCAGTGTTGGTACACGAGTTACTTTTCTATGTCTTGTTGTCGTATGTGTTATTTTTTAAGTGACATTGTCATATGCATTCTTTTCTATGCAATGTTGGCATAACATTAAAAAACCTAGAAATGTGGCATGTGTGCCCTTTTTTAATCCAACAACAGTACATGTTATGTCAACCAAAGTGCCTAAAGTATCGACCTTGTAACCTCTATTCTAATAAACACAAATCTAAGTTTGTGATCCAATCATCACAAATTCTAGTGTCATTGGGAGGCCAAATTAGGTGACCAAGAGGCTCATGGCCATGGCCTACAATTTCTCAAAGATACGTATACCATATCTGGAGCGAGTGAAGTAGAACAGTTACATCTCTCACACTCCACCGAGCTCATGGAGTGAGTTCATGCAAGGAGCGAATTCCCAATCCGAAAAGATAGATGAGAAAACAAACACACATTACAAGTTGCGATGAATACACATTAGTTCATCATGGTGGACTATGTGTGCTGGTTTTTACAAGGTCTTAACTGGTGGATTTGCAAGGAATATGCATTTTGTTATGTTTTGCAACAACAACCTAGAGTTTTGCAAGCCTTGTGGTGCACTTGAAACATACAGATGAATTGCTATAGATGAAATCAAATATTCAAGGTATGGAAAAAGCCAAATGTATCAATTGGTTAGAGTTTCCAATAACACGAACACCACATACTACAATCTTTATTGTGATGGTGGAAGCCATTATCGAAGGAAGTATGAATTTGAATGGATTTTGAAATTTTGTAGCACAAGGGTACATGGCCACAATAGAACCCAAAAAAAATTCACGCACTTAAAAATACTGTTTTCTAGAGGTACAAACATGCCAAGAAAGAGGAGAAGCAGAATAAAGCTTTCAAGTAAGAGGATTCAAGAAATGAATAAGGATAGGATTGAGCAGCACAAATAAGCCATGAACGCTGTCTTGAAAGAGCCTACCTTAAAGGAAAATGTAATGAAGGACATGGACAGCTAACATTGTCAGCTTTGACAAGGGGTACAAAGATGAATAGTAGGTAATAAGAGTGCGAAGGCAGTCACAAGATTGCAAAATGATACCCACTGCACGTCTCACTTATTTGTGGGCCACCATTGGTTCACAGAATTCTTTGGAAGACCAATCCAAAGATGTTAAAACAAAGAACCACCAACTTGAAACTATAGATCCTTTGCCGTAGAAAACATATCTGACTTGAAGTATGATATTGGGAGGGTGTGATTGTAAGGATTAACTTTATGGCGATTAATCACAACACATCATTGGACAACGTCTCTTGAACAAGAAGAATTCACATATCAACTAGACAAGTGGAGCTTTCTACACCAACGTCAATGATAAGCGATAAGATATGCCATTAATAGTGCGACAACGTGACATGCCAGATGGCCATGAATGTAGCTGCCATTCTTGTACATGGATTGCATACATGGTTCATTTAAAGTTTTATGCATGAGGCATGGAGCCTTGAAAGGGTAGTGGTTCATGAAACAACCGTGTGGGCCTCGTTAACCTCATCTGCCTGATGGGTAACCATGCTCAACATGATTCTTAAGTGGATCACATCCATTCTTGAAGATTCTAGGGGAATATTTCTTCAAGGACTCCCCTATACTCTGGTGTTGATGAACTTCCAAGCAATAACGCACTTGCCTGTCCAATACCACTACCCTCTAACCAAGTACATAGCATCATTGATCAGGTTCTATAGGGATGCTTATCGGTGGGGTTTTCGTGCATTACATGCTCCGTGTATGGTGTGTGTACACTGCAATATCTTGTGAGAAATTTTACTGTGTGATAGTTAAATTGTGTCCACTTCCCTGTCTGTGTAGGTACTACCTGTGTTATCGGATTTTGGTGGAAAATTATGTTTTGAAAATGAAAAAAGAAAACTAATTTCAATACATTCTTTAAACCTTTCATAGTCAAACGTAGTTCTATCTAAATAGTACTTTTGTGATTTTTCTTCGTGTTTTGCGTCTTTTACGCACATAGCTGACCCTGAAATGTATGTTTTCAACTTATTGAGGATCTGCAACTCATTAACAAGAGGATGTTCCAGTTTGTCAGAACCATTCGATCAGATTACCGTCCTTTCAGCCGCATAAGTGCATTTGGGTTGTGTACCATGGAAATGTATTGGGAAAACCTCCAGTTTTGTGCACTTGTGTGTGTCCCGCTCCTGTTTTCAGGCGTGTTCCAGAATTCTCTCGACACATCTATACAGATAGATTTACGTCTCCATCAGCTACACTCCTCCGAGACAGTTTTTAGGCACACAATGCCTTTGATAGTGGGGGAGGAGCTTTCTGGTTTCGGATGTTGGGCGCTGACCTCGTCCGTAGCATGGGCTTGTGTATGCGGAGTGTGTACATGGTATACACCAGAAAAGATACACTAGTATATCCATTAAAACTTTGAAGAAAAGGATCTGTCGTCGATGGACAAGTATCGAAGGATCCGGCCAAGAAAGTTTTTTTTTTGCAAGTCGAAGTGCATATGTTGGTAGAAATGTCAAAGTGGTTATCATTCTTTGTTAACGTGAATCATCAACAAATCATCATGATATACTTTCTCCTATTTCAACTTGTGCCTTTTGTTGCAAACGTCGCAATCATTTGTTTGCAACAATACCCATACGCAAACCCCCCTATAATCTTGAGGAGCTAGAGGACATATCTTATGACGGTTTATGGATTATTCAAACTTCAAGTTGTGTTTGAATTTTCTGTCCAAGCATGTTTTAGTGTGTTTGTTATGTCTCCAATAACAATACTTGTCAGACACACTTTGTAGATAAAGTTCAATGTTATTGGAGGGGAGATTCACTTGCATCTTTAGACATGATACCCCTAAAAAAAAGACCAGACCGTATTATAGCAAAGGGTACATGTAGGGATTATCCACAAAATTCAACTGTGAGTATGCCCCACTGGGCGATCGGAAGAATGTTAACATCCTATCCAATTGTAACAGACATGGTATACTTTGTGACTAGTTTCTGACCCCAAAACTTAGGTAAACAGAAAGTATAGTCCAAGGAGAGTGGGCGAATGGTTGCCTCAGCCATTTTGGCTGAAACAAACTGAGCCACAAATGGACAGGGTCGTCATAGGGCATGGACATGGAACAATGATCCGAAGCCTAATCGTTCCACATGGCATTGCCACGTTGGAACAGAACCCTAGCGCCAATCTAAGAGTGGAGGAGGAGTGACACGATGGATTTTCCATCGCGACACTCCTTTCGCCTCAAAACCATCCAAGGATTGTTTTCCAGGCTAGAGTCAAAGCAGAAAATTGTCCATTATACTCATCCAGGCTTTTGGCTCCTTAAAACTTGAGCCTCGAGTACCCAAAGAACCCAATAATTATTTAACGACCATTTTTAACCTTATAAAATGTTCCCTCTGCTATGTTCCTCCCCCTTTGATTCGAACTGTCCCGGATCATCTCTGCTCATGGAGGTTTGATCATCGTGTACCTCATGATACAAACAATGCAACAAGAAGCACAAACAAGATCGCACATGTGAAATCTTATCATCTACAACACGGCTACGTCAGGTTCACATACAATCAACCAAGCCTTGTGGTTTTTGTGATTGTGGTCATTTGCGTACAACATCGAGAGTTGATCGCATGATCCCTTGGCTCTTGCCAAGATGCGACATGCACAATCTTTGTACGTTCTTAGCAAGTGTTGGCGAGCCTTACCAAAGACTCATTGTAGATATGTATTGATGGCATAATCGATGCCTTTTGGGACGTGCATTGTCAACAATGTCTTTCCAGTTTGGAAGAGGGTACATAGGACACATTTTCCCACATTCCGTGTGGTACGTGTTTAATAGGCTGTTGTGGTGACGCCTCTTCCCCCTTTGCAAGGATCGTCCTTGCGACCAATTGACCGGGCTTCTTCGAAAGAACTGTCCAGGTCCACACAACACTTCCCATGTCGTTCGGACTTGATCTCTTCCAAGAGGTTGTTACCGAGGTGGTACCTCTCCGCAACATTGTCAATACGTGTAATCCAAGATTTGGACATCAGTCCTCCCGGTTTACAACCACATGTTCATGATCACGCATAGGTCTACTAGACTTCTTTCAACACCTGTGGGTTGGTTGGCTAAACTCAAGCAAGCTCCACTAAGCCCATGCAACTCGCATACTAGCCGTCCCTTAGGTTTGGGAGGCACCAAGATCCGAAGACATGGTTTATGAGAAAACCTGTTTTTCCGTTCAAAGATTGCAGTCATCTTTGAAGGAGCCAGCATCGGTTGTCTGACATGCGTAATTGCCGTCAAAGTCCATCATTGGACACGACAATGCTCCGACCTAGATGATCTTGGTCTCAACCATCATCCCCTCATTTATGTCTGAAATGAGTACTGTAGGCTGCCGCTCACGTCCTTATCAAATGCACACTGCTTTTGACCTAGGTTAGCTGAGATAACCAATCTCTACAACCATGGATTATATCCACAAACAAAGAATTCATCATACATTATTCACCAAACAGGTGTACCATGCTCACAATCATTGGGGTACAAGTTGGAAGAACACCTTTTGGGCGTTAATTCCATGTGATCGTGATTGAACACTTTTGAATCACATCCGGTGATCTTGGAACAACTAGTTCCCAAATGTTTTTGGGATAACGTAATCACGTCCAAGGGTTGCATTGAAGGAGCCGTCAATGGATTGTGCTTGCCAATTTGTAACAATCCTTGTTGCTTCAATGTCTTCTATTGTGTACATTCGTTGCTTTCAATGAATACATTATTCTTCATATGCCTTATCCAAGGCACTTGCAAAGGGTTCGCCCTCTTCATAGACATCTGACAAACCGCCACAATCATGGATATCACCGCAGAGTCATCCAAAAATTTATTGTACTTGCATTCAGCAATGTACATCAATTAAATCATCCCCAAAACTAAGGCAATAAAGTTACTTGACCATGACCTTTTTGGTAAGTGAAGCATGGTTTGACTACACCGTAGTCATTATGATCTATCTCAGAGATTGGTTTTGTTCCAGCAAATCGGATGTTGGAATTTTTTTGCACATCCATATCGCATAGGCAGTGCTTTACCATATCTTTGGCATGATCAAAACCCATCCACATGATGTTTGAAGAGCATGACATGCACGACTGGTGTACTGTGTCATGATGCCATCAACTTTGAGGTGTTTCTTTAAACATTGGAAGAATCTGATGAGAAATATCATCTCAAGGTCCATCTTGAAGAGTCCTTTCACATCAACATTTGGTTAGGACACACTGGTCCTTAGTTTGTTTTAATGTTGATTATGACTCGGTATGTGGTCAGTCAGACCACCAAGATGTAGGTGCTACCACACTGTTAGTTTAGAGCTATCGGCATACAGATCATCTCCACAATCATAAGTTTTGAATGCAAAACCTATGCCTTGACGTGATCGCAGCTATGTCATTATTTGTTTCTATAAATCTATGAGATCATCATAGTACTCTGGAACACCATTAGTAGAAAACGAGTGTCTCTCATTCTCTCTGCAATGGATTTTCACCAAACTATGGATGAACTCATGTCACCGACATTGGTTCACGTACATTTGTCTATCAATATCAATGACACATTCAGTCACCGAAGGATGGTAGACTGAAGGTGTTGCCTTCAAGTTTATTCACTTTTGAAGTCCAGTCGTTCTCATCGTATGCCAAAAGTGACTCTAGCCATCTTCAATATCTGCATTGCGGCGTCTCAAAGCATCGAGGAGCCATGAAAGAGTCTTCACCCCTCTCCGATGCATTAGCAGCCCCTGTTGACGACCATGCTTGTCTTTTATAGCTCTTTGAATCAGAACTCATGGCCCTAGTCTGTTTGGCACACGCATCAGTGGTGCATTTGGCACCCATGAAAAAAGTGCAATCCTTTGCTTTTGTCAATCGTTCAATCGACGTTCACAACAATGGTGTATTTGGTACATGCAACAACGATTTCACCGACACACGCATTATCCATGCATTCAACATCATGGTAGTTGTGGGTTCGACACTCGCATAAATTCTACAACTGCATTTTCCATGTTGGTCATATTCCAGGTGCAACCAGCACTTGTCAATCAACCATCACGCGTGGGTTATGACCATCGCATGTGTGTGTCAAGTCCGATCCGCAGTAGCATAACTTTTTGTCAAAATCCATTCACAAATAACTCAACTGACATTCTTGGTACAATCGACACCTATATGGGTAATCAATTGGACTTTGTTTTTGTCATACCTTCGTAGACCGTAAGAAGTACGTTTTGTACTAGCATCATGGATATTTCCGACATCCGTGACCTAAGTTCAACTGGTACTTTTTCATTGGCATGCTCGACACCGACAAAATTTCTGCAACCAACACTTGTGTTGTTGCCAGTAGTGCAATCGGCACCTGCGTCCATGATTTAGTTGGCGCCCATGTAACCGTGCTATGGACACTCATGCAGCCCGCAAGTTTAACATTGTTGCGACGAGTAGGTGAGTCATCAAATTGTTATGGCAAGAATGATGCCTTTATTGATTTATTTGGAATCAATAATTTGTCTCGATGTACATCACTATCGTGGTTTTGCAACCTGGTGTACGTTGTAGTGGCTCTTTTGCACAAACAAGAATTGTTTTTGGCATGTGCAACCCGCGTTGAGCCACACTGTGGCTTTTTAGTGGTCACCTATTGTGCATCTTTTTCCCGTTGCACGAAGTAACTATGTATCCCTTCTTTCGGACAATAAGCCCCATCCACCCTTTGGTCGGAATAAGAAGCCTCGTCCGCCCCTCCGTCAGAACAACAAGCCCAATCCACTCCTCCGCCAGAACGATAAGCCCCATTCGTCCCTCTGTCGAAGCGATAAGCCTGATCCGCCCCTCCGCCAGCACGATAAGCCTCATTTGCCCCTACCCCTACAATAAAAGCCCCATAAACCCCTCGGAAATGTTGAACTCGTTATGTGATGGTATATGGTTCATTTTCTGCTGAAGAAGGGTGACCTGGTATTATTAATTCACTTTTCAAATGATTTGCTTTTCACTTTGTACAAGCATTCGTCATGCATGTACTCGAGTCCTACATTTCACTATGACAGCGACAATTGTAGAACTACGGCAGTTAAAGAAGTGTGGTTCACTTTACTTCTTGTGCTCGTTCGATGGGGGCATGCTTTCATTTATAACATGTTTCATTTACATCGGGTTTCCGTCATTCCACATATCGCAAGTCTCCATGGCCGTCTTAACAGCGTATGCATTATCCTCATCACGTCGAAACACCCCCTGCGCAAACCTAGGCCGTGAGCTGGCATGGTTCATGCACTGGCATCCAAATGTGTTCTGTAGCCTAAGGGATGTCTGGCTAGCTCAGAAAGTGGTAAGAGGGCCAATTAGAGTACGGCGTTGCATGCTACGACGGGTGTCCATATTACAACTTCCAAAGCACCTCATGAAGAGCTGCTGTTCACATGTCGTTGTCTCGTCCTTTCAACCATTGGTCACCATGGGCATGCTGGAGGGTACCAGAAAACATGGTGCAATGTTTGTAGCTGCTGGACGATACGGACGTGCACTACAGTAGCAGACTATGTGCAAGAAGGAAGGTATCGGCGGACAGTGCCCTCATCATACGTTTCAACCTAACCTCCAATTGTCCGCCAGGAGCACGCGATGTTCCAGTAGGGTGCCTCTGAGTTTGATTCAGGGTCATTTAGTCTCGCATGGTCGTCGTTGACGCCGTCACCACTTCCTCCAACTATGTTGCTTCTGTAGCTGGCTCCCTCGTGACTCCGGGATGGTGGATGACCAAGTCGTTGAGCACACCAGCAAGCCTAATATGGAGGGTACATGGGATGAATAGCTAGTTTTTTGTGGTCTATATACCCTCTGTTTCGGATTGCTTCCCAAGACCACGTGTGGCATGTTGCCACACAACCAAGTCCCGACGAGAATGCTTTTGAGCCTGCACAGGGTCTTGCACCGCGGTGGTACCCCGATAACCCTCCTCCAGATGACCTATTAGGCGCGTTTGACACTTTCATGTTTTGTTTGACTCGGGGATTGGACAATCAATGGTGGGCCCGGCAGTTGGACGAAGTTGGTACCCTCCCACAGATCCAACTCCTAGATGAACCACCCCGTGCTCCTAGGTCCCCCGATGACCAGGAAGCCAGACCGGTTAGGTTCAGCATGGGGCGTCGTCGCGTCCTGTCCGTTCCACATGGCCACTTCGGTAACTTTGTTACTGAGGTGGCCACTTTGTGTCCATGGCAATTCATGTGTCTGCTTTCCTTACAAACAAGCAGACCGTGTGGATGCAAGTACAATTTTGTAATCCCGCTCTTGAAAGTATAGTATTGTAAACCGGCTTTTTTGTCTTTCATGTTATGATATTCTATCATGCATAAGAGACTCTAATGACGAACCATGTCACAGCCCAAAGAAGCAGAAGGGGATGCCAAAGGAGCCAGCTAAGGGAATGTTCCTCGACAACATGGACGCCACTCGTGCGTTTGTGGAGGACTATGCGGTTGAAAACCGCTTCCGTCTCGAGTGGGTGGGCAGTGAGCGTGCAAGGTTCCACGTCACGTGCGCCGAGGCAAAGAACAAGGGTTGTACCTGGCTCCTTCGGGCTTGTCTTACAAGCAACTTTGGATATGTGACCGTATCCCACTACGCCGAGGGACACAAGTGTGTCCTTACCATTAGCCGCGGCAATCCGGCGCAGCAAAAGGGGTGGGTGGCTTGCAAAATATCAGAGGCCCTATAGCGTGACCCCACAGCTTCAATAGCCACCCTGTGGTAGGTACTCCACGAACGGACCGGCGTGAACATTTCCCAACACCATGCTTTACCGCATCAAGTCACACACCCAAGAAAACTTGATGGGCAAGAAGACCAACATGTGGAGCCTCTTTCCGTCCTACGTCGACGATGTGTGTACAGACGTGTGCTTTTAATCCGTTGCACATTGGTTTTGAGGCACCTTTTATGTGTAATCACATGTGTATATCCACGTGCTGCGTGCAGCTGAAATGCATGGACACGAGTACACACGCTGTCGTACACAAGGACAAGAACGGTGCCTTCTTGTGGGATTTTTTCATTCCACGTGCTGCGAGAATCGGATTTCAACAGAGTTGCCGGATTTTGACGATGGATGCAACATTTCTCAAAAACGGGCACAAGCAGGTTTTGTCGCTTGCCCAATTTTTTCATGCCAACAACCACGTAGTTCCCAAAGCGTGGGCACTTACACCGACGGAGGATGAGAAGGGGTGGGATTTTTTTGTGCTCAACTAGCCCTTGCATATCCCACTACTGCATAGTCAGGCACTTGCATCATCACAGACAGAGAGAAGGGATTGGAGAAAGCGCTACAGAAGTACCTGAGTGGTGCTTCACACACCTATTGTGCATGGAACTTGTGAGAGAACGTCTGCACTTCATGAAAGAAGAAGGCCACACACTAAGCATGGAAGAGTGCACATGCGCTCAATGTGGAGCAATGGGAGAAGGCTACCACACACCTGTGCCAAGCGAGTGCCTCTACGTATGCATACCTGCTTGGAAGGTAAGGGGAGGAGGGGTGTGTTGTGGGGGAGGGTACCTTTGGAGAAGTGGACACGCCTCCACTGCCCTCTTGGCAATGGAGGCCACACTACCTCCAACACAGCAGAGAGCTGGAACGCGCGCATTGCAGCATACCGCAAGCTCTATCCATACTACTGTTTTTCCAGTATCTACACATTTGTACAGCGCATGTCCTGTGCTCGGCGTGCCCAGGCTGAAGGTGTACAGACGTCCTTGGCCCCTGCCCAAGTCAACCGGCTGCTCCACTGTCTCGCAGTGGCACGTGAGTACACCATGACGGAGGAGGGCTCCAACACGGCAACAGTGGAGGGCCCAACAAACAATCCTCGCCAGGTTGATTTGCTCGAGAAGACTTGCAGCTGTGGCTAGTGGAATGAGTTTGGACTACCTTGTCAGCATGCATGCGCTTTTTGCTTACCAGGCGCATCAACACAAAGAACCTGGCTGACCATGGACTCACCCGCATGGCATTCCGTCGACCATTCAACAACACCCTCCCCTCTCCAGTGGTGAAGAATACATGGCCAGTCGAACCCTGTCAGCCGTGGGAGGAGTTGTATATTGTGTGTGACGTTGTTCACTTTCTCCGAGGGTTGAGTTGTGAACAATTCGAGGACATCACGTGTCCCACCTTCAGTGTGTGTAGTGTTTAGTCATTGACGTTTGCATAATGGAGTTTTCCCAAGCATGTTTCCCTTAGCACGTTACATCCTTTCTCTTGCCATGATGATTAACAACTACTGCCAATCAAAGGTTCATAATAGGAAGTAATGTTGAATAAGAACACGATGAAACCCTGTCGACTGTTCCTTATGTTGACAGTTATGTCTCACATTGTATATCATAACAATAGCAATAACTTGTCATCCAAGCTGAAGGAAAACTTTATCCATCCACTTCGTAAAACAACACATGGGGCTATCTGTTGCAGCCTCTAGAACCACCCATAGCCAACAAAAAAAGACAATGACGTGCACTCACAATTGTTGTCGCTGTTACGTTGGTCATGAAGTGTTCTATTCCAGCTGCTACATTGGTCATTACTTTGTCGACAAGTACGTTGAAGAAGTGGACATTTGGTTGTTTTCATGGGGTCTTTAATCACTATGAGGGTGACAAATTCATCATTTCACATGAGAGTAGTTGAGCCCAAAATGCCCGGCAAATCAGAGTAGTTTTGCCCATGTAGTTTCATGTTTTGGCTGCTACATTGGTCATTATTTTGTCCACAAATACCCTTAGCCAGTGGACATGCAGTTGTTTTCTTGGGGTCTTTAATCACAATGAGGTTGACATATTCATCATTTCACGTGAGAGTCCTTGAGCCCAAAATGCCTCGCAAATCGATGCAGTTTATCCCATGAAGTGTCCTGTTTTGGCTACGACATTGGTCATTACTTTGTCCACCAATACCGTAAACAAGTGAATATACAATTGCTTTCTTACGGTATAACAATCAAAATGAGGTTGGTATATTGTTCTTTTCACGTGAAAATACTTCATCCCAAAGTGCCTGGCAAATAGTTATGTACAACACCTAGGAACTAGCTATACGATGACGATTATCACAACCGCGAACATGGAATTGGCCACACCGACGTCCATGGCGTCCAATTGGGTGGACAGTACAACGGGCGGGTATGGGGTGCCCGTATGCCCAACTGCCAACACATGGTGTATGGGTCGGCGGGTGTTTTTGGATTCACGATGTCCCATGCGCGCTTTTTCTTTGCCCAGTCGGCCACCGCAGTTCCGTGAACCATGGGAGGGGGGGAGATGTCACGGTTCCCCAAGGACCGTGCTCTGGTTGTGGACGGCCAGCCCAGCGCTGCAACGGTGGCCGAGGACGCGTATCTCAAACATGGGACATGTCAAAAGAGGGTTTGCTCTATGTACTCATGAGTGCGGGAGGGAGGAGGAAGATGGATGCGATCTGAACCGTTGTACATGCGGATCATACGTACGGGTTTTACAGCGCAAACAACACAATTATGTCCCGTACCGGGCCGTGTATTTGAAAAGCAGATGCCGTCGCGGTCGACCGTACATCTGAGCAGAGAGGCACAGGTGTCTATGGTACCATGCCGAACCTCAGCACAGACCAGAGCATTTACGTTCGGCAGCGGGTGTCTAGGGTAAGGTTCCGTTTTGCTGGTCGTGTTGCGTTGCATCACAAACCATGGGTGCATTAGGCTTATCTTCCGTCATTCTCAACGGTTCGACACCGGAAGCCGATCGAGGGGTATACGGGGCTTATTGTTGAGGGGTAGGGGCGAATGAGGCTTATCATTCTGGCGGAGGGGCGGATCAGGCTTATCGCTTCGACGGTGGGGCGAATGGGGCTTATCGTTTCTGGCAGAGGGGC
>SZWC01005120.1:19496-35288 GCA_023375785.1 Penium margaritaceum
CACATACACATACACATACACATACACATACACATACACATACACATATACATATACATATACATATACATATCATATACATATACATATACATATACATATACATATACATATACATATACATATACATATACATATACATATACATTTACATTTACATATACATATACATATACATATACATTTACATATACATTTACATATACATTTACATATACATACACAAACATACACATTTGCATTTACATATCGTATACATGTACATACATATACACATACACATATACATATATGTATAAATTTATATATTCATATAAATTTACATACACATTTACATAATTTCAATTTACTACTAGATGTAGGTGTACTTCCGTAATTTAAATCTTCATGTATGTATTCATGTATGGATTGATGTACACGTATGTAAAAGTTTTCATGTACTCTTAATTGGCGTTCTTTATATACTTATAAATGTACTTATAAATCAATATGAACTGATGTACTTCATTGTTTTTACATTCATAATCATGTCGGTATGGGTACACATATTCATTTGGTTATACATGTCATTCTACTTCAAATATGTCATGTATACTTCATTGTTCACTTTTGTTTACTTGGAATTGTTGTATAAGCATGCGTAAAATGTTAAGTTTTTTTTCAGTGAAAATTTATGGCAGGTCCTTTTCCATTCTTCTTCTAAACTTGTCTTTTTCTTGTTTGACTTTGAGCAATAGTACATTTATCATTGTTGTACCTTTTTATATCAATTTGTTATACGTGTGTTACCATAAATGTATGTTGTAATATTTTGATAGCACAAGAAATGCTTCTTCCAGGATTGAATTGACTTCAATTATTCTTTTGCAGAATAGCAACTGATTGTTTATTTATCGTAATGAGTAGGTCTTTTGATGGATAAATTTATACGGTGGAGGCAGGTTGAGTTTGAATGGTCCCGGATTGGGTTCCGAAGTAGCGACGTCCCGTAACAAAGGTGCACGTCTTCGTTTCAACGTTGCGACGAACTGTCCGCCACCCACGTTTTGCGCGTTCGCACGCAACCATCCACGACGACAAGTGGGTGGGTGAACTTAGGAGTGGGAGAAACTCGCGTTCCCACTCACCCTTTGCCAGCCGTGGCCAAAGATAGTTGGAACCTCGACATGCGTCCATGTTCGGGAAGAAACGCTCCGGATCTGACCGGCTGCGCCAGTCTTCTGACCGGCGATGATGATGAGTGCTAGGCGGCCGGCAACTCGTGGACTGCGCATGACCTTCAACAAAATGCGCCACGAACTGTCCGATAGCGTCCATCGACCGATTTCAACGACACCCAGCCTCACCCCTGAGTTGGGTTTTTCTTGTTCATCGCTTCAGCTCGTACGACTACAGAGAGTAATTCCTCTAAGTAGACTACCTTGAAAACTATTTCCGTCGCCCAGAACGACTTACCCTAATGGTATCTAATTTACTTCAGTGAGAACGACAAAATGTTTTGATCTGTCTTTGCGGATTTTTTCAGCAAAATATTTCATCGTTGCCACAAACCAACAACCTAAACCAAATCAAACGGAAGAAAAATTCAAAGAAGCTAACTATGTTTAGGGTCCCACGGGAAGACACTTGAATAGAGAGAGGAGAAAGTCACACACACATTTAACGAGAAATTATGAAACTTGATAAA
This sequence comes from Penium margaritaceum, assembly GCA_023375785.1. Lineage (NCBI taxonomy): Eukaryota > Viridiplantae > Streptophyta > Zygnematophyceae > Desmidiales > Peniaceae > Penium > Penium margaritaceum. The sequence goes on from SZWC01005120.1 coordinate 21,184, forward strand.
AACAATACTGCAAAAATATTTGAATCCATGGATAAGAAAAACCCTTACTCAGTAAAAAGATTCCAAAAACAGTTACTTAAATTCAAAATATTGTTAGAATTGACTTGATTTCCATCCACTGATCAAAAAATTATAAAAACTAACATTTCAATTAAAATGGGTAGATTATTATTTAACAAAAAGATACCTGTGAAACTAGAAAAATTATTCAACGTAATGATGAGGTTTTCTTATTGTTTACCATCTACATGTATACAAAGATCAGCAAACTATTTGTAGCGTAATGGACAGAATCCTTGGTCGACTAGGCAAAAAAGCGGTGCTTGAGGGTCTCCGACCCCCAAGCCATCCCGTCTCGCCACCCACAGTCCCAGGTGACCCCGCTCGAGCCACGTGGATCCTTCGACCAGTCGGCGTGGCACTTCCAAGCTACACTCGCCCCCACTAGGAGTGAGAGCTGCCTCGGCATCTCTACGAATCCCGACATGGGATTCTAGCCTTGGAGCTCTGATACCAATGTAGCAGATTCGACGGAATCCTTGGCCGACTAGGCCAAAACCGCGAGGCTTGAGGGTCTTCGACCCTCAACCCATCCCATCTCACCGCCCACAGTCCTAGGTGACCCCGTTGAAGCCATGTGGCTCCTTCGATACATTGGCATGGCACTGCCACGCTACACTAAGTGTATTCATTAGACTAGAGGCCCATAAAATATGTTTTCACTCAATACCTCGTGGATCGTGAAACAAAATAAGGAAAAAGTATATAATTTGAGTACTGATAACACCCTAAACTTAGCTAGACCATTTTTTTCATCATCACATGAACATAAAAGAACAACGAAAATCATTTCAAACCAAACACAAGATATCCATTCAAGCCAAAAATCATTTTCTACATTTCACAAATTAATAATGTGTAAGAAAACAATTCCGTAATGCAATCTATTCATCATGATTATCATGGATTCAACCGTGAGAACATTTAACGACCTAAAAGGAATTCTAAAACAAAATGTGTTTCTTATTTTCTGTCTTTAAATATGTATGTTTACATATTCTCACTCACTCTTCCACAAATCATAATTAATTTATTCTCCTTTAAGGATTTATTATTAATTTAGCAATGCCATCGTAATCACTATTGAAAAGTACGATTACTACGCTGGTGTCAAGCTCCGAAATGGTGAAGACGGCACTACATTCGGAGCATTGTACAGAAAGTTACGGATTTTACGGTGAATTCCTGGGTCCACGTCTACTGGGAATTCTCTCCTGTACAGGCCAGATAAAATCTGGCAACCAGCCCTGAAGCAGTCTAAAGGGCCTGGTGTGTATTATAGTGTGCTGGCATGCGCAAGGGGGTTGCGCATGCCTCTAGTTAGCTCTAGCAGGGAGGGGAGCTGCCTACTGCGCAGCACTACATAGCTATCCTGGTTAAGGAGTCCTCTAACTGACTGAGCAAGACTCATGCACCCTTGGCATGAGGTCCACACTGCATCACCATCATCATGCATGGAGCCTGGGCCCTTCAACCTGCATGGGCCAATCTGGTACAAGCTTCAAGAGGCACTTGATCAATGGATCTGATGCAACAGCATGGCAAGATCAACGGCCGTTAGAGAAAAGCCTACAGAGCAAGCAACTTCCTGGGGAAGCTGCACCTGAACACGTGATGAAGCTTCCTCAACAAGGAAGCTTCTCCCTGAACCTGCAAGGATGCCAGTAACAACTCTCACCTACAGGAAGCTTCTCCTAAAGGAAGCTTCCCCAAGAGGCAACAGACTTGAACCACCTGAAGGAAGCTTCTCCTTCAGTTGGTCAACTTGCCAGGACCACAGGTATAAAAGGGGAAGCTCCTCTCAGTTCAGATCTATCTCAGCATCTCAGCTTTCTGTAAGAACTCAGCTTTGCTCAAGCCTCTGACTCTGGAGCTCAAGATCAAGACTCTGCTGGAGATCCCTCCAAGGCCCCTGCATGCCTGGCAAGGCCTGTCAGCCTGGGTGGAGGCTACCCTGGAGGCCAGTCAACCCGGAGACTACGCAAAGACCCTTGCCACGACGGCCTGGAGGGCCTAGCAAGGCGTTGCCCCTCTGTGGGCCAGGAGCTATGCTAGCCTAGCTTGACTAGGATTTTCCATGTACCATACTTGTACTTTGTATCAATCAAGATTTCAATCCAGATTCCCAACCCTTGCCCTGCTATTGTACATGCTACACTGCTGATCACCCAAAGATCCTACCAGCAAGGGTCCTAACCCTTGCTGCTCGTCTCACAAAATCAACATGGTATCAGAGCATGAGGCGGTGCTCTCAGCATTTTACAGCAGCAGTAGCAGCAGACTATGTTGGTGGTGGAGACGTTCTCCACCAGCCCTGTACAAGTGCTGAGCCAGAGGCTGAGGTGACGCCATTTCACGCGCGTGAGCGGCGTTCCACCTGCACACAAGCACGAGCAACATGGAAGAGGAGAACGCTCAGTCAGCTTCTCCTGTACTTGATGACCAATCAGTTTTGCATGGCATGCGCATGGGCCAAGAGCAGGGGCGCCATGTCGCAGACCACGCACAACGCTAAGCTACAGAGGCGCAACGCCTGGCGGAGGAGGCGCAACATATGGCGCAAAAAGAAGCCGCAGCACAAAAAGTTGTGGAGCAAGGAAGGGAGGTGCTGAGGCAGCAGATTGCCGCTCAAGAGCTCCTACGTCAACACGAGCAGCTTACCCATGCAGCTCAAGCATCACAGACGCAACAGGCACAACAGTCACATGCGGCTCAAGCAGCCCAAATCGCACAACTTCAGCAATAGCTGGCATGGGCTCAGCAACAGCAGCTTCAACAGTAGCAGCTTCAGTAACAGCAGCAACAACAGCAGCAGATGCAGTGGCAACATGGTTCACAAGGATTGTCTGCTCACTTGCCTCAAGTAAGCCCTCCCCCAGTCGTGCAACCAGCCATGTGTCCATAGGTGCAGCCGGTGGCAGCATCACAAGGAGGCATGCCACAGCTGTTTGTGGCTCAACAGCCACAACCAGCTCCGATGGTGCCACCCATGGCACACTATCAGCAGATGCACCAAGGACTAGGACCGCAACCTTTTGCGGCACAACCAGCATCAGTTCAGGCAGGAGCAACAGTACCACCACAAGGGCCGCAGCCAATGGCACAAGGCTATGTGCTACTCCCACATGCGGCAGCACTCGAGGATGGTGTGCCCCAAGCAGCAGCCTCATTACATCTGCACAAGCTCAAGGTTGAAAATTTTGATGGCGAGAACTTCCCACATTGGGCGCACAAGTTCAAACAAGCAGCCCAGATACAAGGCATCTGGTAGTTCTACAACGGCTACTACACACCTCCGCCCCCAGGGACGCTCTCTAGCGTGGTGGCTGAGTACAACTACTTCACCAGAGCTGCCTTCATGGTGCTGGACGACCATCTGACTCCTCGCATCCAGCAATCCATACGGATGTACGAGGAGACTGCTGAGCCAGCTCGCCAGGCTTGGTCCTACCTGCTACTGACCTACATGTCTGGCGATTCAACCTTCAAATCTCACCTCCTGACGGAACTGTCACACAACAACCTCAATGGCTTCGACAACATCGAATCCTACATCAACAAAGCGAAGTCACTTCGTGATCAGCTTGCAGTGACAGACGCTCCTGTCTCTGAACCTGTTTTTTTTACCTTTCTCCTCAACGGTCTGACTGGGGACTACGACGACGTTCGAAAGGTACTCAAGTTCAAGCATGAAGCGGAGCTCACAGAAGCATACATTTGCAAGATGCTTTTGATAGAGCAACGTGACCGGTAGCTGACAAGAGAAAAGGAGAGAATCCTGAGCAATGCAACTTACCAAGGTGTGAGTGCTGCCGTGTCCACTGCTCAGCCCTCGCGAAACAGCCAGTCCACAAGGAACTCCGCATCCACCCAGTTGTCCGCCCACTCTGAACCAAACGCTAGCACCCGAAGTGCACGCGCCAAAAATGCAGGGTCACGTCCTGTAGTGGAATGCCATTATTGCAAGAAGATTGGGCGCATGAAGCGGGAGTGCAGGACAAGGATGTGGGATGAGGAACAAGCCAGGCGACAGCAACGTTACAAAGCAAACAACTCAAGAGGAAAGGGGGAGAAGAAGGCTGCTGGCGGTAAGGAGAAGCAACCCGAGAGAGGCATGAACAAAGAGGCAGGGAAGCAGGATGGAGGCAAGGAGAAGCAGTTTGACTACACAGGATCTGTCTTCCAGGTCTCAACTAAGCAGAGTGATGAGTTGGTACGCTCCACCTACGTGTGGTACCTTGACAGTGGGTGCACTTCACATATCACCCATGACAAGGCCTGCCTCCACGAGTTGGAACCCTGCTCCAAAGGCTTCGTCACGGTGGCGAACAAGCGGCAAGCGCCTGTTTTGGGCAAAGGAAAAATGATAGCAACTGGGTACGACGGTGCCCAGGTCAAGTTCGGGGACGTATTGTACATACCTGAGATCGCGGTGAACCTCCTGTCACTCGGGTAGCTGATGAAGAGGGCTCCGCGGATCGTTAGCAACGGACAACGTGTCACTTTGATGAGCCGTGAAGGCGAGACCTTCACTGAAGGTCGCCTTCTTCCGCATGGCATGATAGAGCTGGACTTTGCAGCACTAGCTCCAACAAAAGGGCCAGATACGCCCTTCATAGCAGCTAGTCTCCACCAGGTCTCTTATGGAGACCTCAGTTTGTGGCACATACGGCTTGGCCATATCAGCAACCAAACCGTATAGATAATGCAGAAGCAAGAACAGGTCAACGGACTTGATATCAAGGAAAGTGGCAGTAAGGATGCACCAAAACCTTGTGAAGACTGCGTGCGAGCCAAACTACCACGACAGATGTTTCCTCTGGCTACAAAATACGACGTTAGCCAGAAGCTGAAGCTAGTCCACACCGACATTTGTGGACCTCTACCAATAGCCACAGTCTACGGAGGGCATCGCTACTTCTTGCTCTTCGTTGACAATGCCATATGGATGGTGTGGAGCTATCCACTTTGCACAAGGGATGAAGCACCAGCATGCTTCTTCAACTGGCTCGCAATGGCCGAGAGGGAAAGCAACAGAAAACTACAGATTGTACGCTCTGATGGTGCTGGCGAGTATAGTAGCATAGAGTTTTCCACGCAATTGGAGGACCTCGGCATCGTGTAGCAGTTCTCCACGCCATACACAGCGCAGCAGAATGGTGTAGCAGAGAGGGCAAACCGCACGATGCAGGAGACGATGAAGTCGATGCTGCTTGGTGCGCAGCTCGACAACTCGTGGTGGCCGTTTGCACTACGGCAAGCAGTAAGGGTACGCAACCGCGTGCCACACGTATCGCTTCCAAGCATGACTCCATTCCAAGCATGGCATGATGACAAGCCCGACATCACCATGCTACGCACCTTTGGGTGCATGGCCCTGCTCCATGTTGCAAAAGAACGTCGACGCAAGCTAGTAGACAAAGCAACATGGGGGGTCTTCCTCGGACAAAGCCCCAACATGAAGGGGTGGGAGTTCTACGATGTGGACTCCCATTGGACCATCACCAGTAGAGACGCTATCTTCTTCGAGAACCTGACGCGCTCTGCTTGGGAGACTAAGCAATCTAGTGAGCCCACTCTACTCCAGAACTTCTACGACTCCTACATGGAGACGCTAGAGGAGGGGGAAGCTGACAGTGAGCCACTCACCCTTCTTGATCTGGATAAGGCGGATGAGCAGCCGGTGGCCCCGCGTGTGGCCCTTGACACTCGTCAGGATGAACGCATCACCACTGATCATGAGGCGCTTGTAGTACCTCATGACAAAACGAAGGCCGTGGGAATGCAGAATGGTGCGCATGCGGCAGGGAAACCACATGATGGAGCTGCTCAGCATTCCGGGCGCCTCACGCGCCTCCTGCGACAGCAGTTACAACAAGAAGAAGAGCAAAAGATTAATGAAGCAAATCTGGCTATCACAGCCTACACCATCTACAAAGAGGAGGATGATGTCCTGGCGGACTTCACCACAACGCACCTCGCGGCTCTAGTCTCAGCAAGCAAGCTACCGCCTGAGCCCAAGACTCTGAAAGAAGCGCTACAAGGCGAGCATGCTGCATAGTGGAAGGCAGCACTTAACGCAGAGTACCAGAGTCTCATGGATCAGGGGACTTGGGAGCTTACGTAACTTCCATCCGGCTCTCGCCTTGTGGGGGTGAAGTGGGTGTTTCGTGTCAAGACAAAAACCAACGGGAGCATTGACAAGTTCAAGGCTCGCCTCGTGGCAATGGGGTTCACGCACGTTGAGGGGAAAGACTTCTTCGACACTTATGCTCCTGTGAGCCGCTTCATCACTGCTCGCATCATGCTGGCAGTTGCACAGTGATGGACTGCGAGGTGCAACAACTCGACGTAAAAAATGCTTTTCTGCATGGTGAGATGGATACGACCGTCTACATGAAGCAACTTGAACGTTACGACGACGGGAGTGGTAGAGTGTGCAAGCTTGTTAAGAGTTTGTATGGACTGAAGCAAAGCCCCCTTCTTTGGTATAGGAAGCTGCAAGTAGTGATGGAGTCTCTCGACTTTCAGCCTTCATCATGCGACGACTGCCTCTTCTTACATCGACCATCGCCAGACACAAAACCAGACTGCTACGTGCTAGTCTACGTCGACGACCTTCTCATCATAGGTCTGTCGGCAAAATTCATCAAAGCCACAGCGACGGCCATGGCGAAAGAAGTCAATGTGACACTTATGCCCAGTTTTGAGTTTTACCTTGGCATGAACATTGAACGGGACCGCGAAGCACATATGCTTCGCCTGAGCCAGCAGACTTACGCTCGCAAAGTTGGTTAGCGATTCAACGTTTCTGATCGACAAGTCCCAACACCTCTGTCATAGCAGCAGCTGACACATCAGGGACAGAGGGGGAGGAGCGAGACTGACTACCGCAGCAGAGTCGGCTCATTGATGCACGAACCAAGTTGCACACGACCAGATTTGCAGTTCGCCGTAAGCAACTTGGCACGCGGCAACGAGACGTGTACAGAGGAAGCATGCAAGGAGCTGGACAGAGCTCTGGGCTACCTCAAAACTATAGGAGACGCAAATTTTCTCTTTGGAACGATTGACAGCCTCGACCTCGTGTGCTACATCGACGCCAACTTTGGAGGTACAAAGGAAGATCGTCGATACACCACAGGTTTTTTGTGCCTGCTTGGTGGAGGAGCGGTGTCCTGGACCAGCAAGCGACAGAACCTCATCACACTCAGCTCCGCAAAAGCTGAGTACGTGGCAGCTACATCAGCTGCACAGGAGGTCACGTATCTCTGCAACCTCCTGGAGGACATCAGGTTCGCTCAAACACAGCCGACGACAATTTTTGTCGACAACAAGTCCGCGATTGACCTCGCAAACTCGACAAAATTTCAGGGTCGAACTAAGCACATGGACATTCGTGGGCACTGGATCCGTTCAAAGGTCAAAGACAGCACGATGCAACTCGTGCATGTGCTAGGCACAAAGCAAGCAGCCGATTTTCTGACAAAGAGCGTCCCGAAGGACATTTTCTATAGATGCGCGGGGCAGTGTGGTCTCACCTCCAACGCCCTCTCGCAATACGTGCGGAAGCGGCCGGCCGTGGAAGGGACGCAGAAGTCAAACACACGCAGCTCCGCCATCGCGCAAGCCTGCTTTATGCAAACGGATTTCACATGCTTCATGGTTCAAGAGACAAAATTGACTGAAGCAAGAAATTACAATGCAGCATGAGGCCGCCATTCGACAAATTGACGTGGCTTTCGTGGACCTCGAGATGATGCGGGGCGTTTCACAAAAAAAACTCCAAAAAGGACTACCAGACGATAGCAGAATTTTTTCAGCGGCCTCTAGCTTATTAAAACAACTCCAAAAACACCGCTGCAGATTGTTCAATCTGGAGAAGGGCAGCAGTCTGATTTACAGCTTCTTACAGCTAAGCCCTTGCTGCCATCAACGACAGTTTCTGTTGAAGGATCTGTCAGGGAAGCAGAATCCCTAACTATTTTAGCAAGACCTGTCGAAACCAAAAACAACTGCGGCGCAGTTGAGAAAGGTCGAGAGCGGAATCTCGACCTTGGAGGAAAAAGACAGAAAAGGCTTGTCGCACAGGTGCGAGCAGCTGAAGCAACTGGCGGGGCCTTCGCAGCTAGAGCAGCTATGAGGTTGGAACAGCTGCGGCCAGTTCAAGGGGCTGCCGAGCGAGCACCCAGATTTGCCAGCGCAGCTCGTGCAGCTAGCACGGCTGCAAAATCGGAACGGTCATAGCAAGCAGGAGGAAGCGAGCGAGCAAGACAGAGCGAAATAAAAATCGGAGGAGAAAGAGCGAGGAAGCGGGCGAGCAACCATGGAGCTCGCAGCCGCTCGTGAAGCAGCCCTCTCGCTCTAGACGTTGGGGATCGAGGGGAAACGAGACGAGGGCTCACTCGCTAAGCGGAACCAGCTCGCGAGCAAGAAAATTGGCGGCAGCGGCAGACAGGACGAAAGCGGCGGAGGACATAAGTCAACGAGTGTGACTACAGGAAGTTGCGCTCAGTGTCTCCTAGATTACGCAATGGCGAGAACCTCACCCGCCAAGCTGTGTCTAGCACACGCAGCTGCAGCCGAACGAAACGGGGCCTCAACACTTAGCGCGAAATCAGCGGCTAAACCCCTGATTCTATGGGCGATTGGGCGCACGACCACCCCGGACAGATTGAGCAAGAACTGCGTTTCTCATTGGACAAGCAGCGGACAACATGGACTTAACCGGGTCTTTTAGCGGAATAGTAACTGTACCACAGCTGTTACTATTGTAAAGAAGCTGCTCGCGACTGAAAACGGCAAGGACAACCTCCAGACTGACTAGGGCGACTTTTGTACTACTCCAGCGGCTAGAAAGTCAACAAACGACGTAGAAACAATATTTCAGGAAGATTCTCCACCTCCGAAGGTGCAGGAAGGATGCAGAAAGGATCCGTGGGAACCAAACCATCATGCGGAGCTTCATCCTCATGAAGCACCAGATGGGTTGCTTGTGCATGAGGCAATCAAAAATTTTGTGGAGTGGCTCGAACTCGACCCAACACTTTTCGGTTATGACCAGCTGACCGAAAGGAGTGTCAGTCGACCCGAAATAGATCAGGAAGTGACCCTGGCACCAAGTCAAGAGGAAGGAATTCTTCCTCGGGTGTAGAAGCTGACATTGATGTTTTTCCAGATTTCCAGTCAACAAGGAGGACACTCAGCTCTGATTCCTCGACGAAGATTTTTGGGAGTCACTTGAGGAATTTTTCGGGAGCTCACAAGAGTGACACGGTTCAAACAACCGGAGCACCAATCGAGGGGGAGTGTTGAGAGGTACGATTACTGTGCTGGTGTCAAGCTCCGAAATGGTGAAGACGGCACTACATTCGGAGCACTGTACGGAAAGTTACGGATTTTACGGTGAATTCCAGGGTCCACGTCTACTGGGAATTCTCTCCTGTACAGGCCAGATAAAATCTGGCAACCAGCCCTGAAGCAGTCTTAAGGGCCTGGTGTGTATTATAGTGTGCTGGCATTCGCAAGGGGGTTGTACATGCCTCTAGTTAGCTCTAGCAGGGAGGGGAGCTGCCTACTACGCAGCACTGTATACCTATCCTGGTTAGGGAGTCCTCTAACTGACTGAGCAAGACTCATGCACCCTTGGCATGAGGTCCACACTGCATCACCATCATCATGCATGGAGCCTGGGCCCTTCAACCTGCATGGGCCAATCTGGTACAAGCTTCAGGAGGCACCTGATCAACGGATCTGATGCAACAGCATAGCAAGATCAACGGCCGTCAGAGAAAGGCCTGCAGAACAAGCAACTTCCTGGAGAAGCTGCACCTGAACACCTGATGAAGCTTCCTCAATAAGGAAGCTTCTCCCTGAACCTGCAAGGATGCCAGTAACAACTCTGACCTACAGGAAGCTTCTCCTGAAAGGAGGCTTCCCCAAGAGGCAGCAGACTCGAGCCACCTGAAGGAAGCTTCTCCTTCAAGTGGTCAACTTGCCAGGACCACAGGTATAAAAGGGGAAGCTCCTCTCAATTCAAATCTATCTCAACATCTCAGCTTTCTGCAAGAACTCAGCTCTGCTCAAGCCTCTGACTCGGGAGCTCAAGATCAAGACTCTGCTGGAGATCCCTCCAAGGCCCCTGTATGCCTGGCAAGGCCTGCCAACCTGGGTGGAGGCTACCCTAGAGGCCAGTCAACCCGGAGACTACGCCAAGACCCTTGCCACGACGGCCTAGAGGGCCTAGCAAGGCGTTGCCCCTCTGTGGGCCAGGAGCTGTGCTAGCCTAGCTTGACTAGGATTTTCCATGTACCATACTTGTACTTTGTATCAATCAAGATTTCAGTCCCGATTCCCAACCCTTGCCCTGCTATTGTACATGCTACACTGCAGATCACCCAAAGATCCTACCAGCAAGGGTCCTAGCCCTTGCTGCCTGTCTCAGAAAATCAACAATCACCAATGTTGAAAATGCATTTGATAAAACTGAAGTTGCAAAGACTAACTTTTTACAACTTATTAACATTTTATTTCACAATTATTTATAATGTGCTACACTTGACTCTAACTTGTTTATGTTTCAACACATTTTAAAAAACTTTATGATATTCCTTACAAGAACAAAATTCTCTCTTTTAACTTGACAAATGATTCATACTTAGGGATCATTTCACCTGAAAAAGAAACATTATCATTATATACCATTAACCAAACTTTTTACTAAATTCAAACATTTATGCACATTAGGTATGTGAAAATGATACACTCTATGGTCCATTGCCCTAGCATGTTTGGCTTCTACAGGAGGAATCCTCAAGTACTTTTCCTTCTACAAACTCTTCGTCAGGAGGAGCCAGCAAACACGTTATTTGGAATGCAAACAACTACTTTTTATGCCTCGTTTTCCGACATATACTACATGAAACAAAATGACTTCTAAGAGGAAATAATTACTTGAGATCCTTTGAGGGCACTCTAGGAAAGGGATAGAACAAAAACTACGTTTGATCCATGAAGATTATTTTTTAGGTATGAATAAAAGAATCCGAAGGACTTCAAATTTAAATTAAATGGATATATAATATGATTTTCTTCATGAAAACATTCATCATTGAAAAAAAGACATACATCAGATGAGTCCATTAGAAAACAATGTCATTCCATGAAAGACACTATCACTATGTAGTTCATGAAAACATTGTCCTTCCCTTTTCATAACAGAATGAATTATTTTCACATGGAGGAAAACATACTACATTTTTTGAAACATATACAAAAAGTGAGCTCATGAAACAATCATTTAAACTTTTAAACATTGAAATTTCAAACCTTTTGTACCCTTAGGAACATAATTAATGGTAAAAGGTTAAATTTTCTAAGTGCAAGCTCAACCTAAAAACATCATTTTGTCAGGAACGTTTTTTGTACAATTGTTTTCTAAACATATTATGTTATAAAGAGATAAGTTAGAAAACTCATTGAGACGTTGAATTAGTATTATGCAAGTAAAAACTGAGCTATTCATTTGAACGTATAATTTTCATTTTTTCCTAATAACGATGAAAACTTGGAATGATTCAAAATTTTAAACATTAAAAATGAATAATCAGTTTACAAGTTAAAACTTCATTTTATCATTCAGACATTGTTTTTGATTTTTCATTTATCATATTCCCTTCTTTAATATACAGTAAATTCTAGATGAAACTTTGGCTCGAAATAAAAACAATATGTTGAGTAAAATTTCAAAAATTATTTTATTGTGGAAATCACTTACTCGTACTTTTTTTGTCTATCCATACCATTAAAGGTGTTTGTGAATCTTTTTAAAGTTTCCAAAAAGCCATCATGGAAAGTGGATGTGGCCTATTGCACCCTCTTCTTAAGAAAGCCCCATTAACACCCAAAACAAATGTCTTGAATTCAAGTTTGTAATTTCTTCTATCGCGTGTACGCTGTCACCTATTGAGGTATTACACGTGGTTATAAGCATTGCATGTAAGTTGGAATTGGCTGTATGCAATGAAAATAGTTTCACAAGCATTCAACTTAACAAACTTTAGTAGTCACCGTTTTTTAATAATTTATCGAAGTAAAACTTGCAGGCAACCATAAGCTTTAGTATAAAACAAGTATTCCAAACCTAGATTTTGCTCTCAGACATAAACAATGATTGGAATGTATGGAAATTTTGAGAGTTCTCGTTAGTTTTGCAAAGGGACTAGCACTTTGATAAAGTAAAGTTGTTCTGGCAAGAGCAATACAACGTTCTTCAATCGATTCCACAAAGCTTAAACGCATTTTTTTCACACTTGTTGACCATTCATTTAGCATTCAAGGAAACATAACAAAAAATAACAACAACAAAAGGCCGTATTCCTACTCTAACTACAAAAGAGAATACCCAAATACGTGTCCCAATACCCTACTATACATTCAAGATGCAGGTATTTATTTAATGTATCGTGCTTTGAAGCAAAAAAATATTTGCATCAAGCTTAAAAAAAAATCTCAAAATCATCTAGTGATTACGTGCCCCAAAACTCTTTATAGCCCTGTTTTTTCTCTTTGCTAAGGTTCAAGCACCTTCTTTCCATTATTCATTGGCCCCTGGAAGGTTCCGTTTTTACCAAAAGGGACTTAAATATCTAAATCATCTTACCACCCGTAAAAAACCTTTTCCTCAATTCCATAGTGACATTTGTTTGCTAAAATGTCTATTTTTAACAAAAGATACGCCACTCTCCTAAGTCAACTATGGCTTCACACGAAAGTACCCAAAATTATATCTATCTGTTGAGAGTACATGTTCTCATCACATAGCAAACAATAACCTAAACGAACATCACCGGCCCATGATTATGAGACATGATCCTTGTTTCATTCAAGTGTTAAGCAAGTCATTAAGGCTAGGACTTATCTAGGGCCTTATGCTACTTGGGCTTTGGCGTATCCATGTGATGCAAAAATGTAATTCATCTCACAAGGGTTTTTTATGCTTGAGATTCTATTTTGGAACCATTCTAACAAAAACATTATTGCTGAAAACACTCTTGTCTTGCCATACAAGATGGCATGCGTAAAACTGCCCCTTACAAGACCATGCCTCTTCATTTGCGAGAATCTTCATTTCAATCTATAGGGAGAAAGTAAATTCAGCAAAAGGATTTCAACTGCTACATCGGGTACAAAACATACAAGAATCACTTTACAAGAAAATTATTTACGTGATATGGACTCAACCACATCATTCAGATTCTATTTCATGTAAGAAAATGTCCACTCAGAATATAATACCATCATTGGGTTATGTCAATTCGTTTTTTTGGTGGGTAAGCAACAAGGTCAGTTTCTAAATTGAACACAAGAAACTTTCGTGTAGATGTTTACTGATGTATGTATGTACATATACACGTAGATATAGGTGTGTATTTATGTCTATACAAATACATCTATGCATGTATACACTTTATTTGCACGTATATACATACCTCAATGTATGTCAAGTTTTACATGTTTATGTACATCTACATGAAAAACTAGATGTACATGAATATGTACATGTTCATGTACATATACATGACAAGATATTTGTACATGCATGTATTCTAGAAAATGAAAATGTGTTTATCAATGGATATGGGTATGTATATGTTTGTGTACATGTATATGTATATGTAGATTTATATGTATGTGTATATGTATATGTGTTTTTATATGTATATGTATATGTATATGTATATGTATATGTATATGTATATGTATATGTATATGTATATGTATATGTATATGTATATGTATATGTATATGTATATGTATGTGTATGTGTATGTGTATTTGTATGTGTATGTGTATGTGTATGTGTATGTGTATTTGTATGTGTATGTGTATGTGTATGTGTATGTGTATGTGTATGTGTATGTGTATGTGTATGTGTATGTGTATATGTATATGTCTATGTAGATGTATATGTATATGTATATGTATATGTTTATGTATATGTTTATGTATATGTATATGTATATGTATATGTATATGTATATGTA
>SZWC01005120.1:78623-88690 GCA_023375785.1 Penium margaritaceum
CGAGAAAACCTGCCAGCCTGAACTGAGCTATTTTCTGATTGGCTGATGAACTGAGTAACAAGCTCTACAGAGCTGGGGGGGGGCTAGAACTTGGAGGGGTCCCCCATTGCTGTTCATTCTTCATTCCTAATAAGTCATTATCAGTTTTCAGCTGCTTTCTGGCGCTAACTCTGGCGTGCGCGTTTCTGAGTAACAAAACCCAGAGCTTCCAGACTTAGACTCTAGAGCAGCAGACTGAGGGGGCAGCTGACTTAAGCAACGAGCGTGGAAGCCCGCACGCCGCATCAACAATGCTGCTGCCCCAACCTGATGCATAGTTTCCTTTTTGGTATCAGAGCCAGAGCGTAGCAGCAGCAGCAGAAGACTGGTGAACAAGTGCCAGACAACGCCGGCGGACCTCCCATACGCGCCAGTGCAGGGGAAATGCTGCCGGATTTTTTCCGACAGCATTGACCCTCCTGGTGGCGGCGTCAGAATTTTTCCCACGGTTACTGGGCCAGGGGAAATGCTACCGAATTTTTTTCGGCAGCACTAACCCCCACGCGTGACGCGAGGAGGTGAGCGGCAGGCGGCGTCTGACGTCTGTGGGCGACGACGCACGCGGCAACGTCACCCAGGTGCAGTGACTGGCACCACCAGCAGCATCAGGCAGAAGCAGCAGCTCGCAGCAGCCCGCAGCCGCAGCAGCTCGCAGCAGTAGCAGCTCGCAGCAGCAGTAGCAGCAACTTGCAGCAGTAGTAGCTCGCAGCACTAACAACAGCATGCAGCAGCAACAGCAGCGTGCAGCAGCAACAGCAGCCCGCAGCAGCAGCCGGCTGCAGCAGCCCGCAGCAGCAACAGGCAGCAGCCACAGCACGCAGTGGCTGTAGCAGCGTGCAGCAACAGCAGCGGGCTACAGCAGCTGCTGCAGCGAGCTACAGCAGCCGACAGCTGCAGCAGCAGCAGCAGCAGCAGCCAGCAGCAGCTGCCAGCCGCGGCTGCTGCTGCCCACTGCTCGTAGTGAGCGAGCAACGAGCGGCAGCCCGCTGCTTCCAGCGAGCAGCAGCTCGTTGCTGCTGGGCAAGCAGCAGCCCGCTGCTCGCAGCAGACAGCGGGCTGCTGCCCATTGTGACAAGAAAAAAAAAACAAAAACAAAAAAAGAGACAACAAAAAAATTCCCCCACCCCCGCAGCTCGCTGCAGCAGCCTGCAGCTGCAGCGAGCAGCTGCTACAGCACGCAGCAGCTGCAGCAGCACGAAGCAGCTGCAGCAGCACTCAGCTGCAACAGCAAGCTGCAGCAGCTCGCTGCTGCAGCAGCAGCAGCCACAGCAACTGCTACAGCTCGCAGCACGAGCAGCAGCAGCTGCAGCACCCGCAGCAGCAGGAGCAGCAACAGTAGTAGCAAACATCTGCAGCAGCAGTAGCAGCAGCACCAGCAGCAGTAGCAACAACAGCAGCAGCTGCAGCAGCAACAGCAGCAGCAGTAGCAACAGCAGCAGCAGTAGCAACAACAGCAGCAGCAGCAGCAGCAGTTGCAGCAGCTGCTGCAGCAGTATCAGCACCAACAGCACCAGCGGCGGCCCCAACATTCGCCGCTACTGACTTCAGCACCCCTCTGCTGATGTCACTGCTGACATCACTGCTGACATCATCAACAAAAAAAGGAGGGTGAAAGGGGAAAGGGAGAAGGCCAGAGGAGTGGGTAAACTTCCCACTCCCCCAACTTCTTGTTGAAGCAGCAACACAAAGAAAAAAAAAACCAGACACCAAGCCATGGCTAATAGTCCAGGCGAGGGGGGGTCCTCCTCTGATGGGGGGACCCCCACCCCTCCTTTCTTGCAGCGATTGCTGCAGCAGCAGCAGCAGCACCCGCCGCCGATGCAGCAGCGGCAGCCGCCGCCGCCGCAGGACCAGCAGCTGCCGCCACCGCCGCCGCCATTGCTGCAGCAGCCGCCGCCATTGCAGCAACAGCAGCCACCGCCTCTACAACAGCAGCCGTCGTCGCTAGAGCAGCAGCCGCCGCCCATACAACAGCAGCTACCGCCGCTACAACAGCAGCAGCCGTCGCCTCTACAACAGCAGCCGCCACCACCGCTGCAGCAGCAGCCGCCACCGCCGCTGCAGCAGCAGCCGCCGCCCATACAGCAGCAGCCACCGCTGCTGCAGCAGCAGCAGCCGCCCCCTCTATAGCAGCAGCCGCCACCGCTGTAGCAACAGCAGCAGCCGCCCATATAGCAGCAGCCACCGCCTTTGCAGCAGCAGCAGCCGCCGCCCTTACAACAGCAGCAGCAGCAACAACAACAACAGCAGCCCACTGGTAACGTTGGCAGCACCCCTAACCCACTTGTTGCCCTTCAGCAACAACTCGCCGCCTTGACACAGCAGCTTGCGGCGCTACAGCCAGTCGCCTCCCAAACCGCCACCAGCGCGCTGCCGTTGTTCGTCCCTCCAGGGCACGCCAGTCCCGCGGTGTCCGCCGCCACATACTACTTAGCACAACAGCAGACTCAGCGCCAACGACAGACAGTGATCTCCGTCCTTGGCCCCACTCTGGGTGCCAGCCGTAGGCAGGAGGACTTTGAGACGCCGCGACCGCTGCTTCAGGCCGGCGAGCAGTTCCGGAGCTGGGAGCTCAGCTTCCGGATCTGGGCGCAGGGGGAGGGTCTGTGGGCCTACTACACCCTCCCTTACGACTCCACCCAGGCCGACTAGCTATATGACGCTGGTCGCGCCGTCCGCGCCCTTGTACCCGTCGCCCCTCCAGCTTCCCGCCTTGCCCTGGAGCCCTTCCTCGGCGACTTCACCGCTGGCGCCATCCCAGACCCGGCAGCCGCCTGGCACGTCCTCACCAGACCCCATCGCCTGTCCAGCGACGCTGAGATCAGCCGCCTGCTCCGGGAGTTCAACTCCCTCCACATGGGAGAGGCCGAGACGGTCACTCCCTACTGGCAGCGAGCGGAGGACATCCTCCGTCGACTCGGCAAGTCGGCTCCACCCCCACTGTCCGTGCTCCTCACCATCAAGCGCGGCGCCACCAGCGCATACACTGACGTCTTCGTCCACTATCCTCAAGACGTCCTCACCACCATGGAGGCCCAGGGCACTCTCATGCCTTGGGAATACGAGCTCTTCCTCCGCATTGAGGAAGCTCGCTAGGAGTCCCAGCTCCATCGCACGGAGGCCCTTGCATCCCCTGCCGTCGCCACCCCTGTCGTTGCCTCCGTGGTCATTGCCTCCCCCGTCGTAGCTACCTCATTGCCCTCAGGGAAGAAAAAGAAAAGCCAGAACAAGAAGGGCAAGGGTCCATTGCAACAGCAGCAGCAGTCATCGACCGGTACCAGCGGTACTGGCTCGGTCTGCCACAACTGTGGCCAGCTTGGGCACGGATGGTACACGTGCCCTCTCCCGACGGACGAGGCCCGCGTCATCGCCACCATGCGACGCCAGCGGGAGCGCCGCCTCGCCTCTGCCGCCGTCGCTGCTGCTGGTCCTACCACTTTGACCTCGTCCAGCACCGCTCCCACTCCGATGACTCCGCCTGTCCTGCAGCCACCCGCGCCACAGCAGTACTACCCGCAACAGACGGCCCAGCAGTGCTACCTTCAGCCGTCGGCACCTCCACTGCCCTCGTCGGCTCCGTCACCCTACTACCCGAGCTCCGGCGTCGTCACTCCCCATTCTGTCTTCACTCCTGGGCCGTCATCCCGAGAGCGTCAGCTGGAGCAGTTCATCGCGCTCCAACTTGGCCTCCCTCGCCCTCCTCCCCAGGGAAGTGCGAGTTGCGTCACCTCCTGCCCTCCCGCCCATCCCTGCATGACTGAGACTGAGCTGCCGTCGTGTCCAGTCTCCTCATCTGTCTTGTCATCTCCCGTGATCTCATCCACCCCACTCCTTGACGACATTGCATGGCTTGACGACTGGCAGTCTCGTTTCGCGCCTCCGTCCACCGTGTCCGCGTCCCTCGCGTGTTCCCATGTGACCGTGATTGATCTGGCGACCCCTGTCCAGGACCCTGCTGAGACCTGGATCATCGACTCCGGGGCCACGCATCACATGACGGCATCTCGCGAGGCCTTCAGTATGCTCGGTCCCGTCGGCAATGTCTCTGGTGTTCGGACGGGCTTCGGACAGGTTTTGCCGGTCAGTGGGGTAGGCGTTGTTCGTTTTTGTGGTCCCGCCGGTGACGTCTTTTTGACCGATGTTCTCTTCGTCCCTGGTCTCGAGCTCAGCCTCCTGTCCATGACTGCTCTTGACCGCATGAGCATGGACGTTGTGCACTCACGTGGTGTCGGCACTATGTCGTTGCGTCCGTCGGGTCTTGTCATACTGCACGCCACCGCCTGTGGCAACTTGTGGCACGCTCCCCGCCTCGCTTCTTCCCCTCCCGTCTCCTCCCCGTCGGCTGCGACCGGTCATGTGTTCGTCACCAGCACGCTTTCTCCTCAGCACACCCGCCTCATGCACCGTCGCCTTTGTCACGTCCACTCTTCCGCAGTAGGGAGCATGCTCCGCACCCAACCGGCCAAGGGCCTTGATCCGGAGACCTTCCCTCTCCCATGCCCCACTGAGTGCATTGACTGCGCTCAGGGCAAGATGCACCAGTCCACGTACCCCCTCTCTTCCTCACGGGCGTCCGCCCCCCTTGACCTTGTCCACTCGGACGTCATGGGCCCTCTCCCCACTGAGTCCGTCGGCGAGCATGGCCGCTATGTCCTCACTCTGACGGACAACTACTCCCGCTAACGTTGGGTCTTCTGCCTTCGGCAGAAGAGCGATGTCGCCCGAACCATTCAGGACTGGCTTGTCCTCGCGGAGAGCGAGTGTGGCCGCCCCCTGCGTCGCTTTTGCTCCGATCGCGGTGGCGAGTACCTGGGTGAGGCCACGACCTTTCTCGCCTCCCGCGGTATCCGCCATGAGACGTCTGCGCCCTCCACACCCGCCCAGAACGGCGTCTCCGAGCGGTGGAACCGCACCATGGCCGACGCTGTCCGCACCATGCGGGTCGAGTCAGGTCTCTCCGATGGCTTCTACTTTGAGGCCATGGCCTACATGACCTGGGTCTGGAACAGGGTTCCTCACGGTCCCCTTCCCCGCCAGTCCACGCCCTATCAGCACTGGTGCGGTCGGCGCGCTGACCTCCGCCCGGCTCGCGTCTGGGGCTGCGTAGCCGTTGTGTGGATGCCCGCTCCACAGCAGGATAAAAAGCTTGCCCCCCGCAGATGCCCCTGCACCTTTCTCGGCGTATCTCGTCAGTCCAAGGCCTAGCGCTTCTGGGACCCATCCTGACACTGCATCGTCGAGTCCCGCGATGCCCTCTTTTTCGAGGACCTGTTTCCCCGCGACCTCATCCCCTCCGGCTCGTCCGTGTCCCTCCCGTCACGTGGGGGAGTGGTGAGTCTGTCCTCTGTCCTGTCGCTTCCGGGTGACATATCAACCCGTCCCTCTGAGCCGCTAGCCCCGGTCGCGGCCGCTGGCCCCTCCGAGCCAGCTGATCCAGTCGCGTCTACTGTCCCCTCCGGGCTGGCAGCCCCAGTCGCGTCCGCTGGTCCATCCGGGCCGGCAGCCCCAGTCGCGTCCACTGGTCCCTCCGGGCCGGAAGCCCCAGTCACGTCCGCTGGCCCATCCGGGCCGGCAGCCCCTGTCACGTCCGCTGGTCCCTCCGGGCCGGCAGCCCCGGTAGCGTCCGCTGGCCCATCCGGGCCGGCAGCCCTAGTCGCGTCCGCTAGTCCCTCCGGGCCGGCAGCCCCAGTCGCGTCTGCCGGCTCTTCCGGGCCGGCAACCCCAGTCGCATCTACTGGCCCCTCCGGGCCGGCAGCCCCAGTCGCGTCCGCTGGTCCCTCCGGGCCGGCAGCCCCAGTCGCGTCTGCCGGCTCTTCCGGGCCGGCAACCCCAGTCGCATCTACTGGCCCCTCCGGGCCGGCAGCCCCAGTCGCGTCCGCTGGTCCCTCCGGGCCGGCAGCCCCAGTCGCGTCCGCTAGTCCCTCTGGGCCAGTAGTCCCAGCCGCTTCCGATGGCCCCCCCGGGCCGACGTCTCCATTCACGTCCGCTGGCCCCTCCGGGCCAGCAGCCCCAGACGCGTCCACTCGCCCCTCTGGGCCGGCAGCCCCAGCTGTGCCCGTTGGCTCCCCTGGCCCAGCAGCGCCTGTTGCGTCTACTGGCTCCTCCGGACAAGTAGCACCGTCCGCCTCCGTCGGCCCGTCGGACTCAGCACCATCCTCCAGCCCGACCGCGCTACACACGTGGCCCAGGCGGCAGCCTCTGACCTCGGCCAATTGTGAGCGCGCACACTGTCGCTCCCCATTCCGTTGCGCCGCGACCCCCTGTGGCTCAACGTGTCTCCTCCACTCCCACAGTCGTGAGTGGGGACCCTGGCACAAAGGCTCTCAGTCTGACCACTTCTGCCATTATCACAGACCTTCACCCGGGCTCTGCATTGGGGTACGCCATGCTTCTTCACGAGCATCGGCATGCTGTCGTGGCCGCACTCGCACGCATCCCACCTGGGGCTCGTGATGCACATGCCCTCTCAGTCCGGTCCACAGCGCGCCCAGAGGACCCTTCCACCCTACGCGAGGCTCGAGCCTCCCCTGAGGCCGCACATTGGGATGCTGCCTGTGCCGAGGAGCTCGCCGCTATCCGACAGCACCACGTGTATGACCTCGTCGACCTCCCTCCAGGTCAGAAGGCCATCGGTGCCAAGTGGGTCTTTCGGCGTAAGTGGAAGCCTGACGGATCCTTGGACAAGTACAAGGCCCGTCTCACAGCAAAGGGGTTTGCTCAGGTTCCTGGGATCGACTACGACCAGATCTTCGCCCCAGTTGGCCGGTTCTCCACTAGCCGGGCATTGTTTAGCCTAGTTGTCCAGCACGGGTGGGAGCTGCATCAGATGGACGTGAGCAACGCATTCCTCCATGGCTCACTGGAGGGTGAGGAGCTCTACATGACGCAGCCCCCAGGCTTCGACGATGGCACTGGGAGAGTTTGGCGGCTGCGGAAGGCCCTCTATGGTCTGAAGCAGTCGCCTTGGTGCTGGAACCAGGAGATCAGCAGTACGCTTCTCCGTGGCGGCCTCCAGCGCAGCACCGCTGACCCCGCACTGTTCATCAGACTGCGAGGTCAGACCTTCGCCGCGGTCCTGGTCTACGTCAACGACCTCCTCGTTGCATCACCAGACGCGACAGCCATCCAGCACGTCAAAGACCTACTACACGCTGCCTACGAGATGAAGGATCCCGGTTCTGCCTGAGTCTTCCTGGGCATGGAGCTCGAGCATGATCGCTCTCAGGGCGTCCTGCATGTCCACCAGGCTGCCTATGTGCAGACCCTGTCAGCCCGCTTCGCCGAGGACTTGCCCCTCGTGCCCAGCGCTTCCTCACCCATGTCACCCGATGACCAGGTGAAGTTGAAGAGTCATGACCCAGCTGTTGTGGGGGAGCCAGTTGATGTGACCACGTATCTGCGGGTCATCGGGTCACTGATGTTCCTGGCGACGACGACGCGTCCAGACATCGCGTTCGCCGTTAACCTCCTGGCCCAGTTTTCTCAGGAGCCGCGTCACCTCCACTTTGAGGCCGCGATCCGAGTACTGGGCTATGTTGTCTCGACCCCTCGGCGAGGCCTCATGTTCCGCCGTCAGCCGTCCATCGTTGCAGTGGGTTACACCGACACCGACTGGGCCAGCAGTCCAGACGGTAAGAGTCGCACTGGCTGGATCTTTCTGGTCGGGGGCATAGCTGTGTCCTGGCGCAGCGGCAAGCAGGGGTGCATTGCACGCAGCACTGCTGAGGCTGAGTACGTGGCCCTTGGCTCAGGCGCGTGTGAGAGCGTGTGGTTGCGTCGTCTGTTGTCCGAGTTGCGTCAGTCTGTCGCATCCATTACCTTGCATTGTGGCAATGAGAGTACCATGGCCATTGCAGACAATGACGGTGTGCATCACACTCGCACAAAGCACATCAATGTTGAGTATCACTATGTGCGTTCGTTGTTGCACGACGGCAGCATCAGCATAGTGTGGGTTGAGACAGCACGGCAGCTGGCTGACTTCCTGACCAAGGCACTGAAGCGGGACTCGTTTAAGAAGGCTGTGAGTTCAGTCGGTGTGCGTTCGTGACTTGATTTCTTTGTCTCTACCTGTACTTCTGCATGTCCTGGGGGAGTCCGTGTGTTGACCGTGTCTCTGCCCGCCCATGTGCACTACGCCTGTGAGTCATGGGGGAGTGTTGGTTTTTTGTGCTCATTGTGCTTTGTTGTGTCCTCCCGGATTGTGTACATCGGCGTGCAGATGACTGACGGCGAGACTCGACTTCGATGGAGTGTCGTCCGGTGGAGCCGACGCACGCTGAGGTTGTCTCGCGGTTCGCTGGAGCCTCCTCTCTCCGGCGACGTGTTCAGCTCCATCGGCAGGCCTCCTCGGTGGTCGCACTCCCGGCAGTCACTGCCGCCGCAGTCACTGTCTGCATGCGCCCAGCGCGTACTGTCGTGCCTGCGTCGTCATGCACTGCCTAGGGTCCCAGTTGCATGTTGCATGGCCCTGTTTGGCAGCATAAACCATCGTGGGCACTATCTGGGTTTAGGCTGCCATAACTCCTCGCTACTATTTTTCTAGCAGATTCTGACTGCACGGCTGCGTTTGCAGCGTTGGTATTATGGTATGGTCCAGTTTTCAGGCAAAACGGACGACGCCCGGGTTTTGGGTTGTCGGCTGCCTGGCAGGCCTCAGCGAGAAAACCTGCCAGCCTGAACTAAGCTATTTTCTGATTGGCTGATGAACTGAGTAACAAGCTCTACGGAGCTGGGGGGGGGGGGGCTAGAACTTGGAGGGGTCCCCCATTGCTATTCATTCTTCATTCCTTATCAGTCATTATCAGTTTTCAGCTGCTTTCTAGCGCTAACTCTGGCGCGCGCATTTCTGAGTAACAAAACCCAGAGCTTCCAGACTTGGACTCTAGAGCAGTAGACTGAGGGGGCAGCTGACTTAAGCAACGAGCGTGGAAGCCCGCACGCTGCATCAACAACGCTGCTGCCCCAACCTGCTGCATAGTTTCCTTTTGTTATGAAGGTTCCTAGAAGCTTCTCTATTGTCAAGCCTTATTGTTTCTTGCACCTGCTTGCTTGCCAGTGTCGCTACGTTAGCAACAGCAAGTCTAGGAAGCTTCCTAACAATTCCTCACTCAACCTCGCACGCCACGCACGAGGTGTAGCTGCCTCCATCCCTGGGGTCGAGCCAGACCTCACCGGAATAAATCCGAGAGCGGTTACTCCCGGAGAATTCTACCAACATGACCCTAGTAGGACTAGCACCCGACAATTGGCCCAAGCAACCACAAAAACCAGACAGACATGCAAGACAATCCACATCATCCTAGAGTGTGTGGAGGCATGTGACCATGTGAGCTCTTGCCATAGTCAATGTAAATGAGAGAAGTCAATAGGCCGCTTGTCGACCCATGGCACAAGCACAAAGTAATCCGAGTGGCCGAAAGCAACAAGATCATCAATGGGCTTGAGCGTATCGACTCAGGGGCCACTTGATTTGCTCAGAAACCACAATGTTTCAATTTCTTGCACACATGTGTGTGTAGAGAACAGTGGACAATGAATGATGCCTTGGTTTACATACACTTCCTTATTGGCACATCCACTTGCTGGACAATGTCACCACAAGAGGTGAAAGTGAGAAGAAAACCGAGGAAGTAAAAATTGCCTTGATTAGAGCAATGTGCTCAACTTAATCACCCGATTGATGGGGGCAAGGAGACTAAGGACCAGAATGATGTTTGCTATTGCCATAGCAAATGTCCTCGTTGAACTTTTGGGGCCCAAACCGGCTTGCACACAAGGGAGCTGTGGTTCGTCACTTGCAATCTCAACGGTCATTATTCAACTCAGCGGGGGCAAAGAAGGACGGGGCGGGAGAGGCTGTTGGAGGATGCAAGGGATAAGCAGGAGTGGGGGAAGGTGCGGCTGCCAGGGCAGAGGTCCTCATGCTCTTCCACCGCCACAACTGCAACCTTCGCCGCCTCTGCAGCCATGTTCAACGCCGCAGCAGTAAGTCGCCAGGCAGAGCAATATCATGGGTGAATTGACCT
>SZWC01005120.1:95723-110632 GCA_023375785.1 Penium margaritaceum
CTCGGAGTGGGAGGGAGGAGGACGAGGAGGAGGAAGTGGAGAAGAACTAGCGCAGGCAGCGGGCGGACGTGTGGGTCGGCAGGATAGAAAGCGGGAGAAGGAGGAGCCGGGCAAATTCCTTGCACGAGAAGAGGAGAGGGTAGTGAGACAATGCCTCAGCCGGACACCCTTCCCTTCCTGAGCGCCACGCGCCAGAGCGATGTGGGGAGCATTCAACTTGGGTGCAGCGCATGGCCATGCACATGGCTTGGCGACGACAGCGCACTGTTGGCCGCTGCGAACACCATGAGGAAGAGCCCCCACCTTGTACTGCAGATGGAGACGAGCAGCAACGCAGTTTCCCGCCATAGCCGCGGCCCTTCGTTGCGTCGACTGTCTCCCTCTTTCACCCTCGCTCTCACTCACTCTTGCGTCTAGCCTTGAGGGTATGACGCCCCCTCTCGGTTCCTCTCAAACCGGATTCGCCGAAGGCTCCACGTGACCGCCATCCCCTCCCTGGTCCACCAAGACAAAACCCGGACAGACCAAGAGGCCATACGGTATGCCAACCATTCTTTCTAATCCGACCTATACCGAGGCAAGTTTTGCGTTTGTATGGTTGCGGTATGCATGCTCCGGGGTAGAGGTACATAAATGTTGGAGTCTGAGGCGTTGCTAGATAAGAAACGTTTCCGCCGGGTGGACAATGAAGGGTTTTTGTGATGGGTGACGTATCCATCTATTGAGGACAAGGGGTGCTGCCATGAGATCATCATGGTAGATCAGTGGTGGCAGGAATTTTGTGATAAAGAAGGCTTGGGAGAAATGGATCCATCAGTCTGAGATGCTTTGTCGCAGATCCGGTGGCAAGTGTAAGGGCGTGAAACAATGTCCTTTGTCGGGGACGTTTTGGAAGGCAATGGTGAGGAGCTTCCACGAGGAAAGCGGAGTGAGGAGCATAAATACCCACTTGGCACGGAGCGCATTGATTTTATGTAGAGGGTGGATTACACCAAGGCCTCCATGTTTGGGTTTTGTAGTAGCGACCGGAAGGGGGATGAGTTTGAGGGAGGTGGTTGTATCGTGTTCATGCGAGTGATGGGATGAGAGGAGGAGGTGAGAATGTGTGGAAGGAGTTTTTTGATACCCCACTCTCGAGTCCGTCCTGATATGGATAAAGGGAGTATTCGTGTTCTTCTGAAATTTGGAATCTTTATAGGAATCCGATTCGGGTTCCATGGTGGTGCATGTCACAATGTTCACGTATGGAGTGTGTCATTGCATTTCCGATCAAAGAAGCGCAATGGAGGAAATTCGTTTGATAGTACCTACCATGCTCAAGTACAAAAACAATGTCAGCTCCTGTCACCGGTGTTCGCACCGCTGGCGAGTCAAGATTTCATGTGATTGTCAAAATACATTTCCGTCGAGCCATTGTTCAGGTGTAACGTCAAAACAAGGGAATGATGCTCGTGATTATGGACTTTCGAGACAATTTTGTGGCCGTGGTGTATTGCTTCACGCAAGTCACCCCCACCACATGTATTGCATCTGAATGTTGTCATGCCGAACGGAGCGTAGATGGTGAACCGGTAGAAGTTGCAACGCAAGGCACGATTTATGATTTGGGACACTTGAGCAATTCATTTTTAGCGGTGAGTGTACTTCGATTGCAAGTGTCGAAATGATCTAAGATATGTATACAAGTGTCAAGTTACAAATGAGATGTAGTGGGGGTTGTTGGCTCCATCGTCGAGCGACGCGTGTGGAGTCGCATCGTGAGTGGTTGGATTCGAGAAGCTCCACCGAGAAGTCAGGGGGCTTCTAGGATCGACGGTGAAGATGCGAGATGCATCTGTACAAATTGAGATATGTCTCGATACAATAAGAAGTCAACCAAAAGGTCATGACACTTCTGTCATAGATTACCGAAAGTGGTCGAAGTTGTGAGAAAGTTTGGGAAGGTTCATCAGAGGGCGAGGCCAGTTGGCCAAATTTCCCTTGACCATCAGACTGGAAATCGGGGTCTCGATGCATGGTGGGCTGTTTGTATGGTGATAGAAATGCCCACTAGGAAGGATTAGGGACTCATATACGTTTGGCATGTAACACTTGCCCCCCTTTTAGCTGCGACATCTCGGCATGCGTGTCGATGTGGCCAGTTGACAACAGTTATATCCGTCGATGAGGTGATTGACATCGCGGAGGTTGTTGTAGGGTTCCCAGGTGTTATGCGCGACGTCGTAGCCATACCAATTGACAAGATATGCTGTTTTTTTGCCCCGTCATCGATGGCCGAGGATGTCCTCGATGACGTACATTGTGTCTTTGTCTACTTGTATAGGTAGAGGGGGAAGGGCATCCCTGCCGGGGAGGTTCTCTCTGGGGTCTCGGTAGTGCTTAAGTCTACTGACATGAAACACCGGATGAACGTGCATACTGTTGGGGAGTTTGAGTCGTGCTACCACGGGGCTTTCCATGTGCTTAATATCAAACGGTCCCAACCATCGGGATTCAAGCTTCGAACAACCGGCTCCATGAAGTTTGATGTTGGCCGAGCTGAGAAGGAATTTGTCGCCAGCAGCAAAAACTTCATCGCTGCAATGTCCATCGGCTGCTCATTTCATCCCCACTTGTGTCTTTGTGAGCGTTTGTCTTGTTTCATCCCAAATAGTGGAGAAGTCGTAGCGTTGGACGTCAACTGCAATATTTCTCTGACTTTATAGTCTTGCTGGTGTCGTAGGAAGTTTGCCATACACCACTTCAGACGGAGTTTTACCCGTTGCGGTGGAGATCGCCGAATTGTATGTGATTTTTGTGTCGGGAGTTTTGTGCCCAATCCACCCCATGAGGTTCGCATAGTGTTCGAAGAAGTTACTTGAGCATTTGATTGGTCCTCTCAGTTTGGTAGTCGGTTTGAGGGTGAAACACCGTTGAAAACTGGATCTGATTGCCGTAGCAAGTCATTGGTTCACACCAAAAATAGCTGGTAAATCGACCATCCCTGTCGCTAGTGATGGTCCTCGACATGTCGTGTAGCTGCACGATGTTGTTTAGAAACATTCATGCTATTCCTTTGGCGGTGATGGTGGTCTTTGTCGGAATGAAATGAGACATTTTGGAAAATCTGTCATCGACCATGAGGATTGCGTCATATCCCTTCGGTGGGACTGGTAATCCCGTCACGAAGTCTTTAGAGATGTCGGCCCACGGTTCTGGGTGGGATGTGAGAATGGGAAGCGGCTGCAAAATTCCGGGTGGCCGTGTGCAATGGGCCTTTTTTTGGTGACACGTGTCGTTGGATTTGCAATAGTTGTCCACGTTGGATTGCATCGTGTCCCATCAGAAGTGTTTTGCTAGATTTTTCAACGTCTTGTCTTCTCCAAAATGTCCACGTGGACCTATATCATGGCTCTCTTTGAGCAACATGCTGCGGAGTTCTTCTCTCGGGGGAACGACCACCTGGCGAGTGAACAGTACCCTCCAATAGGGTACGTCGTACCAGAATTTTGCCTTGTCGTATCCCTCGTGCTCGTCGTAGTCTTGTGTGAACAACTCCTCGAGATACGGATCTCGCTGCAACTGTAGCGTTGTTGCCTCAGCCATCAGATCTGGTTGGCGGCTAATTGTGTCTGCTAGATTGATTTTTCCTGGCCGGTACTTGATATCGTAGTTGAACCCGGATTCGAGGAACTCCATCCATCGGATTTAACGTCAACTAAGGTTTGGCTGTGTCTTCAAATACTTCAGCGCATGATGGTTGGTGCACACAATGCATCGGCGGCATTTAAGATAACACCGCCATGTATTCAATGCATGTACGACCGCCAGCATATCTTTCTTATGTACAGCTTAGTTGAGTTCCGGTCCTTGCAATTTTTGGGACATGTACACGACCGGTTGCCACGATCTTGCAGGAGGACTGCATCAATGGCTCGACCTGAGGCATCCATAGTCATGACACATTCAACCGTTGGATTGGCTAGTTATGTGGTGGGCGTTGAGGTCATAGCATACCGCAAAGTGGTGAACGCTTCTTGTTTGCTGTCTCCCCACCGCCACTTGGTTTGTCTTCAAGTGAGATCTGAGAGAGGCGCCGACACTCGGGCGTAATCCCGTACAAAATGCCGGTAGTAATTGCACAAGCTGAGAAAAACTTGAATGTCTCGAATGTTATTCGGCGTTGGCCAATCAGCCACTACTGCCACTTTTTTTGGATTCATGGTGATCCGTCCACCGTTAACGACGTAACCAAAAACTCGATCACACGACGAACAAAGTCGAACTTTGAGAGTTTTAAAAAATGTTCTCCTTGTAAAACTTCGAGAAATTTTTGGAGATGTCCATCGTGCTCCTCCTGGATGGAGCTGTACACTAGGATGTCGTCAAGATACACCATGACAAAGTCGCCAAGGTACGGGCAGAAAGTATTGTTCATTGCCGCCATGAACGTTGCCAGGGAATTCGTAAGTCCGAACGGTGTTGCCGTGAACTTGAAAGGCCTATAGCAATTCCTGAACGCCGTCTTCTTGATGTTGGCACCTGCCACACGAATCTGGTGATAGCCGTTGCGTAGGTCCATTTTGGTGAAATTTCGAGCCCCTCAGAGGTGGTCAAAACATTCATCGGCTCGAGGGAGAGGATAGAGGTTCTTGATGGTAGCGTCGTTCAACGCCCAATAGTCCACGCACATCCGCATTTTTCCAGTTTCCTTATGAACAATACAGGTGCGGCATATGGTGACGTGGAAGGGCGGATGAACCCCTGACCGAGCATCTTGTCAAGCTGCCTTTTCAGCTCGGTTAGCTCATGATCGCTCATCAAATAAGCCCCTCAAACTGTGGTTCGGCTGCCTGGTTTCAGCTCGATGCAATGGTCGATGTCGCATTGAGGTGGTAGGGTTTTTAGGAGTTCGTCGTGGAAGACATTCGCAAACTCTTGGATGAGTGGTGCGAAACATTTAGGTACCATCGCGAACTTTGTTGATGAGGCCAATGAGGCTGATGAGTCAGCTGCTGCTATATTCGCTTCCTCCATTGGCTCGAGATGTGCGAGCCATGTACAAGCTCCTCGTTGTATACAATAATTGGCCACATTGAATAGTATCAATTGCACGGGTTGTCACTTTTCGGCTACCGCAACTTCCTCTGCTGCTTCCACCTCTGTTGCTTCCACTGTTGTCTCCCATCCCACATGTGGAAGTTGTTTTTTGGTGCCATTTATTTCCACGTAGACGTCGCCGCAGTTCCAATCAATCTGCCGATTGTGTTGGTACAGGAAATCTTGTTTGAGAATGATTTTTGTGGTCACTCATTGGACAGGACCTCCAGACCATTACATCCCGTAGTTCTCCCACTTGTAGTCGTAGTGGTTCTTGGAGTCTCCGTATTTGCAGTCTCCCGTCGACTGTTTTTCCTTCAAACACCCCTGGTTCGGTGTGCAAACCAAGCTTGCAAACCATGTCATTGCTTACAGAACTGTGAGAAGATCCTCCATCCAATAATGCCAGTACGGTTCTACAACTTTTGCATCCTCGAGGTCGAACTCTGAGCAATATCGCCAGTTGGTCATCCTCGTACCCCTTGTTGAACTTTGCGATCTGAGAAACCCTTTGCGGCATTGTAGACAGTTCAGATGGGCAATCTTTTGGTGTAGATTGCTCCTCACAGACAAGATTTATGCCTTTCACTCCTGTCCTTTGCCGTTTCCTTACTCATTTTCCTATGACTTCCCCCCTTGTCTGGCCTGCTGCTTGTTCCGGTATTTGCGAGCGATGTGCCTGACTTTTTCTGAGCTGTAGGAGGTGTGCGTATTTCTGTGGTTGATTGCGTCTACTTCCATTGGAGTCGGGGAGTACCTTGACTGGATTTTTTTGTTCCCACGATGATTGTGGTTGGGAGGTCGCGCAGGATTCTTGGATCTGAGCATTTTAGTCGACGATGTCGATCCTTTCTATTGCTAACATCATCCGTGGTAATTCATTTTGGATGCCAAAAATGGCAATCTCTTGTCGGATTTCTCATTTGAGGCCTTTGTTGTAGTGCAACAGAGCTCGTCAGGGGCGATGTATGTACCAGTAATGATCTCGGAGAATCTTCACGTACACTCTGCCACACAGGACTGTTGACGGAGACGCTGCAGCTTCTACCGAGTGTCAGACTTCTCGTTCAGCCGTCCAAATTTTGCAAGCATCGCGCGCAAGAATTCGTTCCAGTCATTTGGTGGCGTCCGCGCGTTTTGCCATTGCGGGTTGATCTACTCCAAGGGTAGAATGTCTACTGTCGACGATGTGAGATGGTTGCCGTTGGCCATCAATGACGCCCTGCCGTTCTCCTACTACCATTGGATGACCTCTAGATCAAACCACCAACTTAGTGCCGTGCCACGCAAAAGCGCGGCCGTGAGGTCAATCTTTTTTTGTTCATCATTGGCCCCAGTAGCGGTGAAGTACACCTCTAAACTTGTCAACCACATCCGAACCATTGGCCCTTTGGAGTTTGCAAGATCGAACAGTTTTGGTCGGGCTGAGAAAATTTTGGGTTCAATGTATTTCTCTCAACGAGCACCATTTCTCGTGTGCTTGCGTTGCAAAGAGCCTCCATCGTGACGTTAAGTCGTTGGACTAGATGGTTGTTGATCCCCTTGAGCGCGGAGATACAGTTTGCCAGTTCATCGTCGATTCGCGCCTATCGTCCGGTGCCACTTGTCGTCCCTGCTGTCATCGTTGAGGCTGTTGGTAGGGGAAGCTGGCTTACCACCATTGGATCCATGACCGTATTGGTCGTCGGAGCTGTAGGGGTTGCTCCAGCTGCCACTTAGCTTGCCACACCAGTGTTTGCCACTGCTTTAGGGTTTGCGTGCATTGGCACGTTCTGCCCCTCCATTGCCGAATTTGTCGTCGAAGACCCGCGGCTGGTCTTTGGATGCGCTCGCTCGCTTCACGTCATAGTCGTGAAGTCTGCAAATTCTTGACATGCGAGATGCACTGACAGTTTGTGCGAGGTAGTCCTCTAGATGGGTAAAGTAGTCTAATGCCACTTCAGCACCGCTGCGCTGTGATACCAAGTGTTATGTCGAATGGAGCGTAGATGGTGAACAAGGAGAAGTTGCGAGGAAAAAACACGATTTAGATTTGGGGACACTTGAGAAATTCATAACTAGCAGTAAATGTACTTCGATGACAAGTGTTGAAATGATCAAATATATGTATACAAGTGTCGAGTTATGACTAAGACATAGTGGGGGTCGCTGGGTCAATTGTCGAGGAACGTGTGTGGAGTCGCATTATGAGTGGTTGGATTTGAAAAGCTCCAACAAGAAGTTGGGGGGCTTTGAGGATCGACGGTGAAGATGCGAGAGACATCAATACAAATTGAGATATGTCTCGATGCGACAAGAAGTCAACGGAAAGGTTGTGACACTTCTGTCGTAGATTCTTGAAAGTGGTCAAAGATGTCAGAATGTTTGGGAAGGTTCTTTGGAGGGCGAGGGCAGTTGGCTGAACTGCCCTTGACCGTCGGGTCTCGATTCGCGGTGAGCTATTTGAGTAATTACAAAAATTCCCACTCGGAAGGATTAGGAACTTGTGTACGTTTGGTACATAGAAATTGCGATGTGTTGCGGGCCTAACTGGAACTTTAGGAGAAAATGAACGGCTTAAAGATACCGATACGCACCACATTTACACATGATGTTCGAATTTTATCAGCTTTTGGATTCGTTTTGAAGGCTTGCATTCCAAGAGCATACAATACTCCTGAGCAGAAGGCATCCAACGAACAAATCGCAAATGTTTTGTGTTGTGTCTACAATCAAGGAGAGCTCGATTGAAACGACCACCTTGTTGCCGCGAGGTTATCAACAGTTTTTTATGACACCTTACAATTGTACAAAAATGAAGTCAATGCGACGCTAAACTATCTATAACTATAGCGAGCCGTGATTTCATTGTAATGTTATCATTGCAGTTACATCTCCAATGTAACTACACGGTCCCTTACACAACATATTCCTTCTCCAATGCTGACGGAGGAAGCTTGGCAGAAAGGCCTAAACGTACCATATTAGCTTAGCCATACGTTCTCTTTCCATCCTATGGCGACATTATGGAAGATTGACCTGAATACCTTAAAAAAATCTGGTTTCTTGCTTGGCCAGCAAGCCTGATGTAATCCTCTGGAATCTACCTAACCCAAACTGTTAATCTCTTAGTGTGTATACTCCTCTTATGCTGGCCCTGAGTGCGCAGGACATGCTGGTGCAAGGAGTGGAGGCGACATACCGTGACAGCATGTGATCATCAAGTTCACCACGAGTGGTCGCCTCCATCCTGCCCGCATGGCCCATCATCTTCACCGGCAGAGCTTGGCAACACCACCTTATGCTTAGTCTTTCATATTCATACTACTTCTGGTATCTTGCTGGAAGTGACATACTAAAGGCCTTAGGATGCCAAACCTATTTGAGACCTAGATTCGTGCATGTGCACAGGACAATTGTAGGTCACTTGTGAAGTGACCCTGTTTAGGTGACCCCAAGGCAGCACGAGCACTCGCGTGCTTCTTTTGGGGACTTCAGAGGTTTTCGCCCCCAATTGGTTTGTCTCGCCGGCGAGCCTCAATCACCAGCCGACGGGTGGAGCTCGAGTAGCGAGCTTCCACCCGTAACAAGGCTGTGCCTTGTTACCGGAGAACTGTTGTTGCTTTTGCCATGGCCGCCCCCCTAATCCGGACCTAGCTCTCACCATACTTCACCATTCCTTGCGCCGCAAGTTGCTATGGCTTCGTGCTCTTCTTCTCATGGTATCAGAGCGATCTCCAAGGCCTAAGGGTGGAAGATAGGGTCAGCGCCGGGCAAAAACGAGGTAGCACACGCGAGTAGATCTGCGCGGCTGCCGCAACAGCAGGATGCGCAAGGCCCCAGGCACTTCAAACGCCCCCCCCCCCTCCCCTAGGCCGCGCACATAGGTTGGAGGCGGCAAAAGAAGGAGGGGCTGAAGTTGGGGTAGAAGGAGAGCGAGGGGAGAGAGCCCAAGCTCCGTCACCCGTCACCTAAGGTGACGGTGGGGTCTCCGGGCCCAAACTGCGGCTGTACAGGTCAAAGGCAGCCTGGCAGGAGTCCTGAGACCAAAAAGGGTGTTTCCCATTGAGCTACGGGCTCGCAGAAGAAAACATGGCCCAAAGTGCTCCCGGCGAATTGCTGCCAAATTTTTCTTCGGTGACAAGGAGTAAACAACCGAGAACGCACGACCTCTCCTGCTGTGCCTCCCAGGAGCTATGAGTGCAGCGGCCTCAACTCCAAGAGGTGCCGGTGCAAATGATGGAGCTAGCGCCGGCGTGGGTGCCGGCGCCGGTGTCACCTCCACAGGAATGACGTGGGACGACCTCAGCAAGGTCCTGTCCCACAAGGACCTGATGCCGCCGCCACTCGGTGCGTGCAACTTCCTTTCTTAGAAGGACGCATTTCTTTAGTGGGCGACAGAGCACAGTCTTGAGAAGTACTATCTAGCTCCGCTGCCCAATGGCACAGATGCGCAGGTACTCCTGAGAGCGTTTAATGCTCTGGTCCGCGCGTTTCTGGCAGACCAGCAATACTCCATTCGTCATTTCTTGTTTGGGGGGGGAAGGAGCCAATCCAGAGAACCCCCACAGCGGTGATCCGCAACCTCACGAGGCATGGCTGCACCTTACCACGTGCAATGAGGAGCAGAGGGTGGCTTTGGTCATTGCTCTGCGCGAGAATCTACGCAACCTTCGTCCTAAGCCAGGGGCTCCCATCGCAGAGTACTGGGATGCTGCTATGGACCTTCGCCGGCGCATCCTTGGCCTCAGCGCCTCCTGCACCATCATGGGATGGCTTGACCCAATCTAGATGCACATGGGAGAGCCATACAAGGACTTCAGACGCGGTCTACTCCGGAAGCTGAAGGTTGCAGACATTGAACCCACCGATTTGGCAGAGGTGTTTGAGGATTTGCAGAACTACGAAGATATCCTGAAGGGCGAGGCACAGGAAGATGAGGGTGTAGCAGCGAGTGCATTTGTGCATCACCAAGGTGGCACTATCCCCCCATCACATCAGTCCTTG
Organism: Penium margaritaceum; assembly: GCA_023375785.1. Taxonomy (NCBI): domain Eukaryota; kingdom Viridiplantae; phylum Streptophyta; class Zygnematophyceae; order Desmidiales; family Peniaceae; genus Penium; species Penium margaritaceum. Next base: position 105,789 of record SZWC01005120.1, read on the forward strand.
GGTGACAGAGGCCGGGGCGGCGAAAGAGGCCAAGGCAGCCAAGGTGGTGGAGGTCGCGGTCGGGGAGCGGGGAACCGGACCTGCAACTACTGTGGACAGCGGGGCCACTACTAGAGAGCCTGCCCGGCCCTTCAACGCATCATGACTCCGTCCACGCAACAGACACGCCCGACAGTGGGTTAGCCACCGACGCAGCCCTCTCATCCAAGCCAACACATGCATCCTCCAGCATGGGCGACTCAGCATGTGGCAGGGCCTCGTTGCCGGCAACCATTGGGGCGGCAACATTTGGCCCACCACAGCTGCAACCACCCATGTATCCATCAGCACCAGCGTCAAATCCACTGCCGTACCAGTGGCCTGATTTCATGCCCCCATACGTCAGTGCACCAGCACCTGTCCCAGCATGGGCGCAGAGGGTGTACACCGAGACGGCTGAGCCACAACAGCCGTTGGCACTACCACCAGGACCAGGGTGGAGTGTGCCCATGGAGCTGCAATCACCTGAGCCGACTGGCAGCCCACAGCCGCCAGGTCAGAATTTGGGGCATACGCACATTACCACGTCGCACTCATTGCCCATGCATGAATGGTTGTTTGACACCGCCAGCATCGCATCACATGTCGCCGCATCGCCAGCTGTTTGTCACATTGCACGGCACGCATGATGTTGAGGGCGTGAAGACCGGGTCGGGGGAATGGTTACCGGTGGAAGGTGTGGGGAACGTGGCTCTTCAAGCACCGGGTGGGGTGTTGTGGCTGACTGGTGTCCAGTATGTACCACGGCTGAAAGTCAACTTGCTGTTTGGGGGCCAATTAGCCCAATAGGCAAACGTGACAGCACTCACGCAAAGACGCTGCATGCTCTATGATGCGACTGGTGACTTGCTGGCTGACGGACCGCTGCACACAGACATGTTGTACAAACTGACCCTATTTCCCTTCGTCCACTCACAAGTGAACCGTTCCCAAGTGCACATCGTCACAAGCGCTGATACAACATACACAGAGCTCATTCATCGTCGTCTTGCACACATCAACACTGAGATGGTTGCTGATTTACTGAAACACACCCCTGCACACGGTCTACATCCTGATGATTTCCCACACGGTATGAAAGCAAACACATGTCTAGAGTGTCACAAAGGCAAGTCACATAGACAAACCTTCCCTAGATCTGACGCTGTCACCACGAGGCCCCTAGCACTGGTACATGCGGACCTGACAGGGCCGATGCCAGTGCCATCACTGCATAATGTATCAGTGTACATCTTGACCCTCATTGATGACTACAGTCGTTTTCATTGGGCTTTTCTCTTAAAAACCAAAGCAGATGCCCAGAGTGCAATTGTTATATGGATTTCACTGGCTGAGAGACAGACAGGCTGCTCACTGCTAAAGCTGAGAACAGACAAAGGAGGAGAATTTCTTGGTGCACTGACATCAGAACTGAAAAAGAGAGGAGTCGAACACCAGTCCACAGCTCCCTACACTCCTCAACAAAATGGAGTGGCGGAACAATGGCAAAGAACCCTTGGTGATACATTACGCACACTGCTGAAAGAGTCCGGTCTCTCCTTTGGATTCTGGGAAGAGGCTGTGAAGTATATCATCTGGGTATGGAACCGTATCCCAAAAGGCCCATTGCCCAAATCAGTCACACCCTGGGAGGGTTGGTTCAAAGAAAAGGCCGATCTGCGACCTGCCAGGGTGTGGGGAACAATGGCATGTGTCTGGCTTGCTCCAACACATCGAGAGAACAAATCAAGTCCATGTGGTCAGTGGTGCGTCTTTGTTGGGGTCTCCCACGCCTCAAAGGCATGGCGGTTTTGGGATCCCACAAACCACTGCTTTGTTGAAAGTCGAGATGCCTCCTACAAGGTGTTCCGTACACTGTGCAATGCACCCTCTCAGGCCACGCGAGAGCACTATCCAGAGTATGTGAGCGTGACTGTCTTCATGCCCTCTCCATCACAAGGCATAGGCCGGGCGGCTAGGTCACCATGTGACGATGATATGGCCAATTTTGTGCCCACTGACCTGCTGTCATGTACAGACCTGGCCAGCACGGAATCTAGTGCGAGCCAACTACCTCCAAGTCTCACACCGCTTATCCCTCCTGTTGAGACTGAAAGTGCAGAAACACCATCACCTGAACCAGTGCGACAATCCCTGCGCGTTCTGCCCAGAGTTGATTACAAACAATTCTATCACACCGTCGGCACTGCAGCATTAGATCACAATGCAACTGAACCACTGACTCTAGCCGAGGCTAGGGGGCGTCCAGATGCCCCTGAGTGGGAGAAGGCAATGGCGGCAGAATTGAACGCTTTGTTAGAGCATGAGGTGTATGAGTTGGTGCCTCTGCCAACTGGTCACAAACCCATTGATGTCAATTAGGTGTTTAAACTGAAAAAGAACCTCAAGGGTCTGATTCAGAAGTACAAGGCACGACTTGTGGCGAAAGGTTTTCATCAAATCCCCGGAAAGGACTTCACAGACACAAACACACCTGTGGGAAAGCATGGAACCAGCCGGTCATTGCTTGCCATGGCTGCTCGTGAGGACTGGGACATTCACCAGATGGATGTCAAAAATGCCTTCTTGAACGGACCACTGGAAGAAGAACTGTGCGTCAAACAACCAGAAGGTTATGAGGATGGAATGGATAGGGTATGGCTCTTGCTAAAAGCCCTGTGCGGTCTTAAGCAAGCGCCTCGGTGTTGGAACAAAGAGATTCGTCGTACGTTGGAAAGTGGTGGGTTCACACAAATTCTTTGTGACCCGTCACTGTTCCTTTGCTGGGACATCGCGCAGCCTGTTGCCCTGCTTGTCTATGTGGATGACCTACTGATCTTTTCCCCCTCACTCACACTCATTAAACAAACCAAAGCACTGCTCACAGCACACTACAAGATGACAGACCTAGGAGAGGCAAAAAATTTCCTAGGTATGACCATTACATGGGACCGCAATACACAAACTTTGACCCTTCATCAGGGTCACTTCATAGCTCACCTCACTGAACGGTTCCAGCACCTGGTGCAGAACCTCCCACAACAGCACACGCCCATGAGTCCTGATGTGTATGCACACTTGCTGGATGCACGCACCACTGACTACAGCCATGACATAGATCCTACACTGTACAGAAAGATCACCGGCAGCCTCTCCTACCTTGCTCCTACAATGCGTCTGGACCTTGCTTGTGCAGTCAACGTGCTCGCCCAGTTCAGCCAGCAACCACGCAGCACACATCAAAAGGCACTGCTGAAGCTCTTGCGTTATGTGCTGGATACCGCTGCCCTTGGTTTGGTGTTTTCCCCCTCCACAGCTCAAGTCTTGGATGGGTACTGCGACAGTGACCATGCACGTGACCGTGCAGCTCGGAGCGCGGGTGGGTACGTGTTTCACGTGTGGGGAACTGCCGTGTCTTGGCGCAGTGCCAAACAGTCATGTGTGGCACGCAGCGTGGCTGAGGCCAAGTACATGGCATTGGGTGAGGCAGCGTGTGAGGGCATCTGGCTGGCACGTTTTCTTGAGGAGTTGGATGTGCACACATCTGATGTACCAGTGCATAGCGACACCTCCGCCACACGCCGCATCGCTACCAACGATGGTGTCTTGCATCCAGGCACAAAGCACATCAATGCAGAATACCACTTTGTTCGAGAGGCAGTGGAGGCTAGCATAATGGAAGTGTGTGCAATCAGCGGCAAAGCACAGCTTGCAGAATTTCTTACCAAGGCCCTCTCAGCTCCCTCTCTTCAGCTCCAATTGCAACACCTTGGCTGCATGTCTGCCGCACTCTCGTCCAAGGGGGCATGTTAATCTCTCAGTGTGTATACTCCTCTTATGCTGGCCCTGAGTGCGCAGGGCATGCTGGTGCAAGGAGTGGAGGTGACACACCGTGACAACGTGTGATCATCAAGTTCACCACAAGTGGTCGCCTCCATCCTGCCCGCATGGCCCATCATCTTCACCGCCAGAGCTTGGCAACATCACCTTATACTTAGTCTTTCATATTCATACTACTTCTGGTATCTTGCTGGAAGTGGCATACTTAAGGCCTTAGGATGCCAAACCTACTTGAGACCTAGATTCGTGCATGTACACAGGACAATTGTAGGTCACTTGTGAAGTGAACCTGTTTAGGTGACCCCAAGGCAGCACGAGCACTCTTGTGCGCCTTTTGGGGGCTTCGGAGGTTTTAGCCCCTGATTGGTTTGTCTTGCCGGCGAGCCTCGCTCGCCGGCCGACGGGTGGAGCTCGAGTACCGAGCTTCCACCCGTAACAAGGCTGTGCCTTGTTACTAGAGAACTATTGTTGCTTTTGCCATGGCAGCCCCCCTAATCCGGACCTAGCTCTCACCATACTTCACCATTCCTATGTTGACCTGGCCACCACGCACCCCGGCACATCGATGTGCACCACGGCACATCGATGTGAACCCCCTCCCACATCGGCACCTCGGCCACCCCGGCTGAGGGGAGGGGGGGGGGGGGGGAGTGGGAAAGTTTTGTGAGGTGCAGAGTTTACAATTGGCAAAAGCTGAAATTCAAGCATTTTTTTCAGTTTCCCTTCCAACGCTTGAACCTGTCATACGAAGCATTCACACTTCTCATTCATCCATTTGCCATTATGACACTATTTCGGTTACCAACATGATAAAACTATGTGTCTGCTAGTTTTATCATGTTGGTAACCGAAAACATGACAGCAGTAGATGAGGTAAAAAAACATTTTACCTCCAACATGGTAAAATGTTGGAGGTAAAATGCATCTCTTCCAACATGGTGGAAGAGATGCATTGATCAAAGCAAACACACACAAACACACACACA
>SZWC01005120.1:132933-143816 GCA_023375785.1 Penium margaritaceum
AAAAAAATTCCTAGACCAGAAAGTGTGATGAAAAGGCCCCTGGCGCTGGTACCTGCGGATCGGACAGGACCAATGCGAGTGCCATCGGTCCACTATACGTCAATTTACGTTTTGACCCTCGCTGATGATTTTAGTTGTTTTGCTGGAACTTTCTCCTGATGAACAAGGCTGATGCCGAATGGATCTCACTGGTTGAGAGACAAACAGAATGTTCACTCCTTAAGTTACAAACTGACAAATGAGGAGAGTTACTTGGTACTCTGAAAGCATAGCAGGAAATGAAAGGAGTACATCATTCCACAGCTTCCTACACTCCAGAAAAAAATGGAGTGGTGGAACGCTTGCGCAGAACCCTTGGTGATGAACTGCACACACTGCTGACTGAATCTGGTCTATCCTTCCAGTTTTAAGAAAAGCCTGTAAAGGATCACCTGAGTACAGAACCGCATTTCACAAGGTCCTCATTCTTCAGGAATATGAAGATCACTACAACATCTACCACCTATGGGATCCAACCTCCAGTTCAGTCGTTTGCAGTTGCTCTTCTGTGATTTACAAAATCTTTGTCGACAAACCAAGTGGTGCCAACACTCCAACAGTGACCACAATTCTGAACATTGATCATGTGGTTGAATCGAATATCGTCTATCGGGACCAGACTCCCGACGGCGTTCTGCCACCCATTGCACCCTCATCATCTGTTCCATCTGTTCCATCTGCTCCATCTGCCCTATTTGCTCCATCTGTTCCATCTGCTCCATCTGCCCCATTTGCTCCATCTGCTCCATCTGCTTCAACTGCTCCATTTGTTTCAATTGCTCCATCGGCCTCAACCGCTGGTCCAACCACAAACAACTCAACTCTCGTCCGCAGTTCTACTCGTGTCACAAAATCTCCCTCTTTTCTTTCGCTGAGTTTTAGCTGCACCACAGATCCCTTGGAAGAATACCTACCAGATGACTGCGATCTTCTCACCCAAGTTGTTGATCCTGTAAGCTACTAAGACGCCATGCAACAACCAGAAGCTGAAAAATGGTGACAAGGAGCAGAAGAAGAGTTTGCTCAGATTTGCAAGCAAAACACCTGGACCCTGGTGCCGAGGCCAACCGGTAAGCCCATAGTCAGATGCAAATGGAACTTTGACCGCAAACTTCATTGCGCGGAAGATTCTGAGCGATACAAAGCCAAGCTGGTTGCCCGTACCTACAGCCAAATTCTTGGCGTCTACTAAAGTGACGCATTTGCTCCTGTGTCCAAGTATTCCTCCATTTGTGTGATCCTCTCTCTTGCTGCTGCTAATAACTGGTCTCTTCATCACATGGATATCACTTGTGCTTTCTTGAACGGGGATCTTGCCAAAGTCATCTACATGCAGGAACCTGAGGGATTCATCGATTCTTCTCAGCCGGAAATGGTCTACAAGCTCAATCGCTCCCTGTATGGACTCAAACAAGCTCCAAGTCAATGGAACATCAAGATCCATAATTTTTTAATCTCCCAATGCCTTGGCCGCCTTCATTCCAATCACTCTGTCTACTTTTGCTCCTGTCCACAAACTCTCAGAGTCATTCCTTACGTCGATGACCTAATCCTGTTTTGATCTGATCTGACAGCCATCTCCGCTTTCAAAGCTGCCCTCTCAAATCGCTTTGTAATGTCTGACATGGGTCCACTCTGCCACTACCTCGGCATTCAGATTCAACATGACATGGCTCAAAACCTGGTCACTCTCACTCAAGCGACATATGCTCATCGTGTTACAGACAAGTTTGGACTTGGCACAGCCTCACCCATCGCTACACCACTTTACACACAACACGGACTCACCAAGCCTTCTGCGACAACCAACCTCACCCGTCCCACTGATGTCAAGCTGTATCCAAACATCATGGGCTACCTGCTGTACGCATCGGTTGCCACGCGACCTCATTTTTCCCACACCGTTGGCATCCTCGGTCAAGGCTGTCATGCTCCCATAACAGCTCAGGTTGTTGCTGCCAAAAGCAGCATCCGCTACCTTTGGAACACGTCCACACTAAGTATCCATTATGCCTCCGTTGTTACAGCATTCTCACTGATTACTGTGATACTTGTCTCTCTGGAGATCAGTCCACCAGAACATCCGCCTCCGGACACGTCTTCATGCTCAACGGTGGACCAGTGAGCTGGCGCTCCAAGTAACAATCTGTGGTTGCTCTCTCTTCCACCAAGGCTGAGTACATCGCTGAGAGCGAAAGCACATGCAAAGCGGTCCGGCTCCGCATGCTTCTGGCCAAGTTAGGTCATGCCCAGCTTAACACCACTCTCATTCACTATGGTAACGAGGGTATCATCGCCCTTTTTGAAGGCCCAATGCTCCATGATCACACCAAACATGTCCGCCGATATCATCACTATGTTCGCGAACCCGTTGCCCATGGTGAAGCTCTCATGACCTACATTTATACTGCAATCCAGACAGGAAACGTGTTCACCAAGGCTCTCCACTGACTGTCACAGCTCTCCATGCGCTTGTCTTGGCCTCACTCCTACTCCTCCTTAGCTCTCCTTCTAACTCGGTCCGTTGGTTGCCTCCCCCCCCCCCCCCCCTCCCATATGAGGCTTTGGGTCGGGTGGCTTCCTTCGGGCTCCCCCCTTTCTCGCAGGTGACCCGTGCTCCCTCCAGGTTCCCCCCAGATGAGGCATTGGAACTGGTGGGGGTACTGGGTCAAACCGCTCTCTCTTGCCTCTGATCGCAACTTCCTGCTTGCTTCAATTTCCTTCTCCTCTGAGTCGTCTTTCCTGATCCTTTTTTTTTCTCATGCCTCGGTCCTTGCTACACGACACTCCTTCCATCCCAGCTCCAGCTCGACCTCCTTCTTCTTTTCTGAAAATATCACCTGGCCTCGTTTTGCTGCATCTCCATCAACAGTTGTGGTGCTTGGCGAGGTGGCATACGGTAACATGGTCATCCTGTCTGCCTTGGATCCGCGTCTATGGTCTGCCAACCTATGTTGCCCTGGACCTTCGACCTCCCTGGGGAGGTCGAAGGTCGGGCGGTCGACCTTTGACACCAGGTCGAGGTCGACCGACAGCCCCCCCCCCCAGCAGTTAGTTTTTTTTTGGACCCCCGGCTTGGCGCTGGGGGAGTCGAGCCCGCGACCTGTGTACCCACATCGATTAGGACCCCTCCCCACTGAATTGTTTTTGCCTATTACGTCTGTTTATGACTAGACAGAAGGGGGGGGGTATTTTTTCAATATTTTTACAAAATTTTCGTCGATTTTTTTCTGCTTTCCCGCCAAGCAGCCTAGGGTTTCGTCGCCCAGGCTGCCAGGCGGGTATAGAGAGTGGCGTGCACGCACGCCACTCTCATTCCAGTCTTCCGCCGCCTGTTTACATCTAGCCCCGCGGCTAGATGTAAGCCGCGGCCTCCGCCCACCTTGCAGCTCTGCAGCTGCCCACAGCTCCAGCCTCCTCCTCCTCCCTCCAACAGTCATGGCCGCCCCCCACCCAGGCACCCGCTACCTCATCTGCTTCGCAAGGAAATGGCCCACCAAATCTGGTGGGCCTGGCTTTGAGTGCGTCTCTTGCGGCAAGAAGGCCGGGGGGCAATACAACCGGCTGAGGGCGCACTTTGCGGGGGGGAATGCAAACGTGGCCAGATGCAAGCACCCTCCTCCCAAGGCGCTGGCGCACCTTGGCCTCCCCGTGCAGGACATACCGGCTTCTTTTGTCCCTCATGACGCCGTGCTTTTTGACGGAGGGGGCCGGCCATGGGGGGGGCTTGAGGAGCCCATACAGTGGAAGAAACTGCGCGCCCATTTGGACCGTGAGGCGCAGCAGCACTTGTAGGAGTTGGAAAACCCGCCCGCCAACCCTTGGGCCGCGGGGGTCTCCACGCCCTCCTCCACCCCTCTCGCCCGAAACCTCATCTCCCCTCCCGCCCTTGCAACGGCCAGCAGCACTCCGCGGGTGCAGTCCTCCATGGAGCCGCATTGCGCCATGGCCAACAACCGTAAGGTCCAAAAGACCATCGTCAAGATCATGGCAAAGAACCACAACGCCATAAGCTTCACGAGGTGCCCCCTTGTGAAGCAATTGGTGAAGGATGCCAAGCACGCGAACTCCGCATTTGAGCTCCCCTCCCGCGACACAACGTCGAAGAAGCTCCTCCCCGAGATTGATGCGGAGTTGGAGATTGAGGAGGCGCCGATGCGACAAAGTTGGTCGTATTTGGGGTTGAGCATCAACGTGGATGAGTGGGCCGACGTAGAGCAACGGCCGATCTACAACGCCATGGCGGTGAACGTCAACGGCCCCGGCCATGTCTTCTCCAAGGACGCTTCCGGCCTCACCCGCGATGCCGACCATGTAGCGGCAATGATTGAGGCCGCCATTGAGAAGGTGGGGGCGGCCAACGTTGTGGGGGTCATTTGTGACAACGCCTCCGTGAATGAGAAGGCCAAGGCCGCCCTCTCCCCCAAGTACCCCCACATATTCTTCCAAGGGTGCGTGGCTCACGCCATGGACCTCGTCCTCAAGGATTGTGCCAAGTCCTCCTTCGGCCACGAGATTGCAAAGAAGGCCACCATGGTGTGCTCCTACTTCCGCAACAACAACCTACCGAAGACATGGCTCAAGCGGGATGCGAAGAAAGTGTTGCTCCGTCCATGCGACACTCACTTCACGTCGCTCATCATCATGCTTGAGCGCATGAAGGAGGTGAAGGATCCCTTGGCCGCCATTGTGTGCTTGGCCGAGTGGGAGGGGTGGGGGAGGAAGAGGGCGGCCGAGTGGAAGGCAAAGAAGGAGGAGGTGAAGGGGGTGGTGATGGACCCCGACTTTTGGGATGGTGTGAAGAACCTCCTCGTCCTCCTTGGCCCCATACCTCTTCCGTTGCGTGTGGCCGACCGGCCGGGGGGTTCGGCCGGTGAGATTTACGAGGCCCTCCTCGATGCCACGGCCAAGGTGGAGAAGCTCCGCCGCATGAAGGACCCCCCCCCAAGGGGTGGATCAAGTTTGCGGCGAAGCGACTCAAGCATCGGTGGGAGGAGAAGTGCGCGAGTCCCCTGTATGCAGCAGTCCGCCGCTGCCACCCCCTCTTCTTCGCCCATGACCTGTCGGGCGACGCCGAGGCGATGAAGGCATGGTCCACGGTGGTACGCATGATGGTTCCCAAAGAGGACAAGTCCAAGGTGAAGGACCAGATTTCCGCATTTCAGGTTGGGTGGCTGAAGGTGGACGGGGAAGGGGATGCGGACAAGCGTGAAGAGGCGATGGAGGACCGCACAAGCGTGAAGGCGGGCACCATGCCTGCGTGGAAGTGGTTGAGCAAGTACCTCCCCGACATGCCGGAGCTTCGGCGCATGGCAATGCGCATGCACGGCCAGCCATGCAGCAGCAGCGAGTGCGAGCGGTCATTCTCTCAGCACGAGCTGATTGAGACCGCCCGCCGCAACAGGCTCAACATTAGCACGCTGGAGCGGCTTGTGCGTGTGAGCGTGCGGCTGAATCGCAAGTATAGGAAGAAGAAGGTGACGCCGCATGCTCTGACTTTTGTGCAGGAGGATGACGACAATGAGAGCGACGACAATGGGGAGTTGGACGAGTATGACGATGGGGAGGAGGAGGAGGAGGAGGAGGAGGAGGNGTGCCACTGCTTGAACTCCCCAATGCTTCCCATGTTTATGTTTCAGATTTGAAAGTGCAAGTAATTTATTGCAAAAAATGCTCCCTTGAACATGCATGTCATGCCTCTTGAACTTAAGCTTTAGGGTTTCAGGAATGCCCATGCCCATATGTATGAATGGAGCACATGAATGCAAATTTTTATAGTGAATATGGAATGTACATAGTGAGAAATATATGCATGCCAATTTTCAGGCCAATCTGAACAGTTTTAGGTTTAGGTCGACCTTCGACATCGACCTAGGAGGCAGGGAGGTCCAGGTCGACCTCCCGACCTCGACCTCGACCTCGACAAGGGGAGGTCAACATAGCTGCCAACCCCATTGGCTCCACCGCCTCTTCCTTTTGCACCCATCCTCCTCACTTCTGCAAAATCTCTGGCTTCATTGCTCTCGGATTTTCCCTCAACGGTCGTGGCGGAGGAGGTGCCAGACGTTTTCACAGTGCTTCTGGCTACACCAGATACACCACCGAATTCTCTGGCACCCCATCCTCCACTTCCTTCATTTTTTTCCCACCATCCATCTCTGTCTTTCCATCTCACCGGACACCTTTAATCTTTTTCCACGTGCCTTCTGGCCTGCATCCCTCGAGGGGGCCCTCTCCTTTGCCTCTTTCCCGCTCTCTCCATTTCGTCAAACATCTTGAAGCTTTCCGTTCGGCGTTCCACATTTTTATACTTTGGTGAGGAGAGGGGTGGTGCTAGGCAGCCTCGACGGCGGTCCCGTGTCCACGTGGTCCTCTCCTTTGCAGTCCAGCATCACTCTTCTCTCTACCTCTCCTCTTCTCTCTCTTGGTAGGGTTTGCCAATGTGGGCTTGTGACACCTGGGTGGAGAGGGGGGGAAGGAGGGGGGGGGGGGGGGGGGACTCGCTCGCTGTCCTCTCTACTGACCGAGCCTTGCTCTACCCACTTGTGGCTTGGTGCCTCTTGGGGGGGCAGTCGTTTCCGTCGTTCGCACTTGCCTTTCTGGCTTCAGGTATGAGGGGGGGAATGTTGGATTAATGGCACAGTCTAGACACAAATGTGGCATACTCTATACTCAAACTCGACACCAACCACAAGTGGCATACTTCTGAAAAAAGCTCGGCAAAAGAACAAGAGAAGCAAAGAGAGGTCGCCAGTCCCTCTCCCGCCCCTCCTGTCTACCTACGTACACTCTGGACCCTATCCGGAGTCGGGGTCAGTTACGCTATGTCAGAGTCTAACCCGCTCACAGCGCCTGCCGCATCCTTTCAATGTACCTGTATACTGACGGAAAGATGTGGACGGGGTGCATTTATTCCAATGGAAATTGCGCAGTTAGGCAGAGTGGTTTTGGCAAGCAGAGCAACGAGAGTGACCGAGAGTGCGAGCATGAGCTTCTCTTGGTCTGAGCATCGTACGTGGCATCCAGCTGAAGAAATAGAGATATGTTCAGTGCGACACGAATTACCGAGGACTTTGCAAAGATGCAATACACAGCAGATCGATAGTCTACAGCAATATCGGAGGATCTGGACCATTGCGCCATCAAGAGTGAGAGCGTGAGCTCCTCTCGAAGTCGAAAAATGAGAGACCGATGGAGAGCAGATGGACTGCCACAGATCCGGACGATCTCGTCTGTGGATTGCATGGCGTTGTGCGTCCGCCAACCTTGGTCGCTCGGTGACTGAAGGCATCGACTGGCGTCCGAAACACTAGGAGAAGATTCAGACGGACCGGAAAATCAAGCACCGGCCTTTTCTAGTCACTCAGTGTTCTTCCTAGCTGTTAGACTGGTACAAATAGGCAGTAGCTTCTTTTGTACATAGCTTCGTCGACAGTCAACCATTTCGCACATACAGCCTATCATTGGAATTGCCAGAAGACGAGTCGTGTACATGTGTACTGTTTGTAACCTCTTGACAACTGTGCAGAGTGTAATATTAGGCCCAAGAATCTGTGCCGTGTGTGGATGAAAAATAGAAGCATGTCCATGAGTTTTGCAAAACCTCAAAGGTCCTGAACGAGATACAAGTTTTCACAGTATTAGAGTCATTGAGCCAGGAATCGGAGGAGTGTGTAGGCAGAAGAACATAAGAGACAGCCATACTGCACATGACAGAAGAAGTCGACTGGCCAAACGTAGTGAGACAACGAAGTAACAACACAGACTGTCAATGCTCAATCCACATAACTTCAAAAGGCAGCAACCCCTGAATGGCCCAAGGAATAGCACCACGAAGGTGCACATCAGTCTGACATCCATGGAGAGACAAGGCTTCTTGAACACTCTCTTCTCCCGTTTCACGAAGACCGAGAAGGAAGATGAGTGTTTTTTCTAGGTTACGCTCAGCGACATGGCGGTTGTTGAGATGGCCACTATCATACCGATTCCCCCCAGAGTGATCACCATTGTTTAGCCAGGAAGGGGGTGAATGGTATGTAGGGAGATGTATGCAGTAGGAGGGCTGGCTGGGAGGAGGAAGCCAGCCAAGCCCAACAGGCCCAGAGGGTTGGGCTGCAGCATGATGAAGGTGAACTGCACTTGCAGTACTAGAGGAGACGCAAGACGAGGTGGGTGTGCTGGAGGTTCCACTGGAGGATGGGGACGAGGTGCTGGTGGATAGGTCAGAGGCGGTGGTAGTTGGGGTCCAGCGTACGTGCATGGCAACAGCCAGGCAAGCATCATATGGTGAACAGGGGCACTTCGGGGTAGAGTGGGGTAGAGTGGCCAGATTGACCACAATTCCTGTACGTGGTGATAGGGGAGGAAGAGGACGACGGGTGACCATGACCCCTTCCACTATGGACCCCACCATTGCCAATACTCCCACCACGACCCCCATTGCCACGTCCACGACCCGCACCAAGCGTAGCATGTGCACCACTGACAGAGGAGGGGTTGGTACTAGAGAAGGAGGAGGGAAAGGAAGAGGGCACAGTAGTGGTCAGTCCAACAACTACGGAGTGATGTAGACGCTTATTGTGTAGATTTACCCACCAATCAACGAGGTGAGCTATGGTGAACTCATACATGGCTCAATTCCAGGCGGTGTGTCAGCAGCAAGGGGCTCAGAGGCGAGTCATTTGAGAACAGCCAGGGAGACAAAAGAAGAGATCAGACACTTCAAGAATCAGTCCAGTGACAATGGAAATACATGCAGAGAGCTATCCAAGGATGTGTTTACCAAGGTCTCAAAGTACCTGAAGATTACAAGGCCAGTACTCATCAGTAGTCTCATCCGCACGCATGCGCAGCTGTTTGAACTGAACAGTCAATGTGCTTTGTGCTAGATGCCCTGTGACAATGGTGCAGTGACAAATGAGATCATAAGAGATAACAGGGTGTGCACACGTCCCATGTACAATGTCATCATTGTGCTAACAAATCTTGTGAGTGAAAGTGTTAGGGCTAGCATTGATGAGTGCACGAACAACACGGGCACACACAAAAGGCAAGGGGACAAAGGGAATATAGTGGAAACATTACATTTTATGTCTGACTAAGAGAGTTTTTCTCCCTATATCCAGGCATTGAAGCGTACTTCCAGGAGGAGAAGATACGCTCAGGTGTAAATTGTGGCGGCATGGTCTCAAAGTCACACTGACGGTGAGGTACGAGAGCACATGCAAGAACAGGTGCAGTTGCACGAGAATTGGCAGTACCATCAAAGTCAGAGGAGAAAATGGCTACGCCTGTGCCGACGGTGTCAACAACATTGGCGGCAACAACAACATGAACAAGGGGATCCCGAGCAGCAAGCAAGCGCTGCATGAAAAGGTTAACAAATACTTCTGCCCACTCAGCCTTGGAGACATCAACACCTTGCTTGGGAATTTCAACACTTTCCATGGCCAGACGGGTCTGGCAAAGTTGCTCTTGGAGCTCTGTGATAGCTACTTCATGGTTACACATGATGATTGAACATGCAAGGAAGTTAGGAAGTGTAGAGGACTTTTTTGAATGTCCTCTGCACTTGTAGACATAGGAATATGAAATAGTGAGTAAATAGGTAGTTAGACCTTGCAAAGATGTGCACAAATAGGCCACAACACTGTGCAAGGCCCACCCAGGAGAGCAGAAGGATTTTGGACAGAGGACGTAATGCATGGAAAACGTGGCAGTAACACGAGGAGCGACGAAAGCACAGCAGTGGCAGATGCAGCAAGCACGGACACATATGAGGCAGTTGAGACAACAAGGCATAACAACCTTTTCAGAGAAGCTTCCAACACTGCTAATGCTGTTGCACATGTGAAAACAAGGATGTAGAAGTGAGAGATGGTGGGAGAGGTAGCTTTTCCGGTCACGGAAAAGGAAGGGATGGTGGCAGCCCTGACGGACTAGACTGAAGATGAGATTGATGTGGCTATTGTGTCAGGTAAAACGACACCTGCACTTGCTAATGCAGAAGTCTGAGTAGCAACATTCATAGCAGCAGCAGCCAAAGATGGAGGCAGACTAGATAGACTCTTCCTTGGGGCACCCACCAGCAGTGGCCGCGGGCGCAGCCAAAACTTTAGCAGTGGTCGTAAATGTGGCAGAAGCGGTTGTCGTAACATCAAGAATTGCATGAGAAAGGCTAAGAGCCTCATCAGTTTTTGTACCCTCACACATCAAGGGGTTAGGAAGGGCTTGAACTACTAAGAACACGGGCAGTTGCTATGACTACTGTAGTGCTTGTTGAAAAGGTTGCGGCTGTGGCTACGATTGCAGTAGCTGAGATAGCGTTGACGGCTACGTCCCCGGCTACGACTATGACTACTGAGAGAATTAGCATGGGAAGAAGGGATGCTTACCGACGGTCCCCTTGTAGAGTTGGTCATCGGGATGTTGTTGTAGCCGCCAGCTAGTATGTCGGCTACCGTGTACACTTGGTAGTCGATCCCGTTTTGCTCGCAAGGTCGACTCCTTTGTGTTGTACTCACCAAGCTCCTGAATGTGATGCAGGCGACGGTTTTTGTGAAGTTTTTCAAGCAAGTTCTCTTCCTCCTAGCATGCCATATAGACTTCATTGATGCCTGCTTCCTCCTTGTCCAAAGGGGAGTAGATTGGCGGTAATTCAAGAGATGATGTCAAGATGGCGGTAGCGGTGGCAGCATTGCTACCAACATGAGACTGCTATAGCTGCTACAGCTACAAAGGCGTGAGCACGGCCATGGTTTAAACCATGACTGTGGTTGTTAAGAAGGGTACTATTGCGGCAACTGGTAATGTAGAGGCCTGAGATGATGCTGTGGATGATGTCG
>SZWC01005121.1:6968-35071 GCA_023375785.1 Penium margaritaceum
TGCGTACACCACGATAACAATAACGGTGGTCTCCTCGAGGCACCGGAACAGCTCTCCGAGTACCCGGGGCTCGACCACCGAGAAAATAGGAACAGTGCCAGAAAATCTCAGAATCAGCGTCCAGACATCACACACGGCTTTTCGAACATCGGAAGCCCCACAATAGCCATCGGGTCTCCTCGTCGCACCGGTACAGTCAACCGGGTGCGTAGGTCTGAACCCACCGAGAAAACTCTCCTACCTTCTGACAAGCCCACATGGCTGCCGGAACGCATCGACCGCGTCTCGCCGGCGCTGTCGCAGGTGCTGGAGAAGTCTCGGTGAAGTCCGGAGGCCCGTCGTGTTGTCACGCCCTCCTCTGCCATATACCCCAAATGTGGGTATATCGGTAAACTAGCAGTGTCGGTCGTGACGGGTGGAAGCCACACAAACCAACAATGTGCCGGGCCCAGCTACCGCGGGGCCCTGCAGATGCCGAGGCAAGTAAAAAATAAAAACCCAATCCCCCCATTTGAATTGGGGGGTTTGTTTGTTATTTGGGGGGGGGTTGCAAAATGCGGCACACGTGTGATAGAAGAAAGGGAATCTGCCAGGACCCGCTACCGCGGGGCCCGGCAAATGCCCCGGCAAGTAAAAAAATAAAACCCAACCCCGGAGTGTCACTAGGGGGTTGTCGGATATTTTGGGGGGGGGGGTTGCGAGATGCGGTGCACCCTGTCGCGAGTTTTGGAGTTCGCAGTTGCGAACTCGAAAACTCGCAACATGGTAACTTATGACATTGGTGAGGCCGGTGTCAGAAGTCATCGATTTCGCTCTCGAAGTCAACGACTGCCGACCTCGAGAGGAAAGTCGAATTTCGTTATCGGACGGACATTTGAAAACACGGGCACCACTGTCATGTCGTTTTGGACTATGGACAGCAGCGCTCTATCGACCGAAACCATGGGCAGTGGATTATTTTTCACCTACACCCTACTTGCGCCCAACTTGTGCCATAGTTGCGCCCCAGTTTCACCCTACTTGCACCCCTCTTGCACCCTAGTTGCGCCCTAGTTGCGCTCTAGTTGCGCCCTACTTGTACCTTCCGCTCAGTTGCACCCTACTTACGCCCTACTTACGCCGTAGAAAAGCCTTAGTTGCCCCCTAGTTGCACCCTTCTTGCGCCCTACTTGCGCCTTACTTGCATCCTATTTGCGCCCTAGTTGCGTCCTAGATGCACCCTACTCGTGCCCTAGTTGTGCCCTAGTTGCGCCCCAGTTACGCCCTAGTTGTGCCCTATTTGTGCCCTACTTGCACCCTAGTAGCGCCCTAGTTGATCCCTACTTGCGACCTACTTGCACCCTACTTGCGCCCTACTTGCGCCATAGGTGCGTCCTCGTTGTGCCCTTGTTGCGCCGAACTTGCGCCCTACTTGCGCCCTACTTGCGCCATAGGTGCGTCCTCGTTGTGCCCTTGTTGCGCCGAACTTGCGCCCTACTTGCGCCCTACTTGAGCGCTAGTTCCGACCTAGTTAAGCCTTAGTTGCACCCTAGTTGTACCCTACTTGCATCCTACTTGCACCCTACTTGTGCCCTACTTCCACCCTACTTGCGCCCTACTTGCGTCCTAGTTGCGCCCTAGTTGCGTCCTAGTTCTGCCCTAGTTGCGCCCTACTTGCCCCCTAGTTATACCCTAGTTGCGTCCTAGTTGAGTCCTAGATGCGCCATATTTGCGCCCTACTTGCGCAGAAGTTGCACCGTAGTTGCGGCCTTAGTTGCACCCTACTTGCATCCTATTTGCGTCCTAGTTACGCCATAGTTGTGCCTTGGTGACACCCTAGTTGCACCCTAGGTGCCCCCTACTCGCACCCTTACTTGCGCCCTAGTTGTGCCCTAGTTGAACCCTACTTGCGTCGTACTTGCACCCTAGTTGCGCCCTAGTTGCGTCCTAGTTTACCTCTTGTTACGCCTTAGTTACACCAAATTGTGCCCTACTTGAGCCCTACTTGCGCCCCACTTGCGCCGTAGTTACGCCCAAATTGGACCCTTAGTTGTGCCCTAGTTGTGTCCTTCTTGCGCCCTACTTGTGCCCTAGTTGCGCCCTAGTTCCGCCCTACTTGGGCCCCACTTACGCCCTAGTTGCTCCCTGGTTGCGCTCAAGTTGTGCCCTAGCTAACCCCTACTTGCGCATTAGTTGCGCCCTAGTTTCGCTTTACATGCGCCCTACTTGCACCCTACTTGCGCCCTACTTGTGTCCTACTTGCGTCCTACTTGCATCCTAGTTGTGTCCTAGTTGGGCCCTACTTGCACCCTAGTTATGCCCTACTTGCGCCATAGGTGTGCCCTAGTTGCTACCTAATTGCGCCCTAGTTGCGGACTAGTTGCGGCCCAGTTGCTCCCTAGTTGCGCCCTACTTTCGCCTTACTTACGACTACTTGCACCCTAGTTACACCCTAATTGCGCCCTTCATGCGCCCAACTTGCACCATAGTTGCGCCCTAGTTATCCCCTACTTGCGCCCCAGTTGCGCCCGTCTTGCGCCCTACTTGTGCCCTAATTGTGCCCTAGTTGCGCCCTAGTTGTGCCCTAGTTGCGCCCTAGTTGCGCCCTAGTTGCACACTAGTTGTGCCCTAGTCGTGCCCTAGTTGCGCCCAGGTTCCGTCCAACTTGTACCCTAGTTGCGCCCTACTTGCGTCCTACTTGTGCCCTACTTGCGCCCTATTTGCGCCCTTGTTGCACCCTACTTGCACCCTACTTGCGCCCTACTAGCGCCCTACGTGCGCCATGGGTACGTCCTAGTTGCGCCCTAGTTGCGACGAACTTGCGTCCGACTTGCGCCCTACTTGCACCCTACTTGCGTCATAGTTACACCCTATTTGTATCCTAGTTGTGCCCTACTTGCGCCCTACATGCGTCCTACTTGCACCCTGGTTGTACCCTAGCTACACCCTACTTGCGCCCTACTTGTACCCTGCTTGCGTCCTACTTGCGTCTTCGTTTCGTCCTAGTTGCAACCTAGTTGCACCCTAGTTGCCCCCTAGTTGCGTCCTACTTACGCCTTAGTTATGCCCTACTTGCGTCCTAGGTGCTTCACAGTTATGTCGTTCTTGTGCCATACTTGCGTTGTAGTTGCAGCCTAGTTGCAGCCTAGGTACGGCCTACTTGTGCCCGATTTGCGCCCTAGATGCGCCCTAGTTGCGCCCTAATCATGCCCTAGTTGCACCCTTGTTGCACCGTACTTGTGCCCTAGTCGCGACCTAGTTGTACCCTACTTGCACCCCAGGTGCGCACTACTTGCGCCCTACTTGCGCCCTACTTGTGCCGTAGTTGCATCCTAGTTGTGCCCTCATTGCGTCCTACTTGCGTCCTTCTTGGGCTTTACTTGTGCCCTAGTTGTGCCCTAGTTGCGTCGTAGTTGCGTCCTACTTGCGCCCTACTTGCGCCATAGTTGTGCACTAGTTGCAGCTTAGTTACGCCCTAATTGCGTCCTACTTGCGCCCTACTTGCACTTTATTTACACCCTAATTGCACCTAACATGTGTCCAACTTACACCATAGTTGCGCCCTAGTTATCCCCTACTTGCGTCGTAGTTGCGCCCTTCTTGTGCCTTACTTGTGCCCTGCTTGTGCCCCTGTTGCACCCTAGTTGCGCCTTAGTTGCGCCCTAGTTGTGCCCTAGTTGCGCCCTGGTTGCGCCCAAGTTGTGCCCTAGTTGCGTCCTACTTGCGCCCTAGTTGGGCCCTTGTGTCACCCTACTTACGCCCTACTTGCGTCATAGGTATGTCTAGTTGCGCCCTAGTTGCATTGAACTTGCATCCTACTTGTACCCTAGTTATGCCCTACTTGCGTCCTAGTTACGTCCTATTTGTTCCCCAGTTGTGCCCTACTTGCACCCTACATGTCACCTACTTGCGCCCTAGTTGCGCCTTAGTTAAGCCGTAGTTGCGCCCTACTTGTACCCTTCTTGCGCCCTAGATGCATCTTAGTTGCACCCTAGTTGCAACCTAGTTGAGTCTTAGTTGTGCCCTAGTTGCGTCCTGGTTGTCCCTTTGTTACGCCCTACTTGCGCCCTAGTTGCATCCTAGTTGCGTCCTAGTTGTGCCCTTCGTGTGCCATACTTAAGTCGTACCTGCGCCCTAGTTGCAGCCTAGTTGCGCCCTACTTGCGCCATATTTGCGCCCTAGTTGCGTCCTAGTAGCGCCATAGTTGTGCCCTAGTTGCACCCTAGTTGCGCCCATGTTGCGCCTTAGTTGGGCCTTACTTACACTCTAGGTGCGCCCTACTCGCGCCCTACTTACGCCCTACTTGTGCCCTAGTTGTGTCCTAGTTGCTCCCTAGCTGCGCCCTACTTGCATCCTACTTGTGCTCTACTTGTGGTCTAGTTGTGCCCTAGTTGCGCACTAGTTGCGCCCTCATTACGCCCTACTTGCGTCCCACTTACACCCAAGTTGCGCCCTAGTTGCATCCTACTTGCATCCTACTTGCGTCCTTTTTGCACCCTAATTGCCTCCTATTTGCGCCCTAGTTGCGCCTTATTTATGCCGTACTTGCGCCCTACTTGAGCCCTCATGTCGCCCTAGTTGAGCCCTAGTTGCGCTCTAGTTGCACCATACTTGTACCCTACGTGCGCCCTTGTTGCACCCTAGTCGCGCTCTAGTTGGCCCTAGTTGCGCCCTAGCTACGCCTTATGTGTGCCCTACTTGCAACCTACTTGCGTCCTAGTTGCGTCCTAGTTATACCCTACTTGCGTCCTACTTGCACACTACTTGCGTCTTAGTTGCGTCCTAGTTGCGCCCTGAGTGCACCCTTGTTGCGCCCTACTTGCACCCTAGTTGCGCTCTATTTGCGCCCTACTTGCGCCCTAGTTGCGGCCTAGCTATGCCCTACTTGCAACGTATTTGTGCCCTAGTTGCGCCCTAGTTGTGCCCTACTTGCGTCCTACTGCCACCCCACTTAAGCCTTACTTGCGCCCTACTTGCGCCCTAGTTGCGCCTTTCTTACACCCTACTTTAACCCTAGTTACGCCCTAGCTGCGACTTACTTACACCTAACTGGAAACCTACTTGCGCCCTTCTTGGGCCCTAGTTATGCTCTAGTTTAACCCTACTTGCACCCCACTTGCGCCCTAGTTGCACCCTAAATTTGCTCTTCTAAAACCTTAATTGCACCCTAGTTGCACCCTACTTGCAACCTACTTGGACCATACGTTTCTGTAGTTGCGCCCTAGTTGCGCTCTAGTTGCGCCCTACTTGCACCCTTCTAACACCCTACTTCCGCCCTACCTGCGCCCTAGTTGCGCCCTAGTTGCACCCTTGTTCCACCCTAGTTGCACCCTACTTGCGCCCTAGTTGTGTCCTGGTTGTGCCCTAGTTGTGCCCTTGTCGCGCCCTACTCGCGCCCTAGTTGCGCAATGGTTGCGTCCTACTTGCACCCTACTTGCGCCTTACTCACGCCATTGTTTTCTCCTAGTTCCGCCCTAGTTGTACCGAACTTGCGCACTACTTGTGCCCTACTTGCGTCTTAGTTGTGCCCTACTTCTGCCCTACTTGCACCCTTCTTATGCCATAGTTGCATCCTATTGGCGTCCTACTTGCGCCCTACTTGCACCCTCCTTGCGCCCTACTTGTGTCGTAGTTACGCCCTACTTATGCCTTAGTTACACCCTACTTGTGCCCTACTTCAACCCTAGTTACTCCCTTCTTTCGTCCTAGTTACATTCCATTGCACATTACTTGCTCCCTACGTGCACCGTAGTTGCACCGTAGTTGCAACCTGGTAGTGTCCTACTTGCACCCTAGTTGCGCCCTAGTTTTGCCCTGGTTGCGTCCTACTTGTGTCCTTGCGCCCAAGTTGCGCCCTAGTCGTGCCCTAGTTGTGCCCTACTTGCACCCTACTTGCGTCCTAATTGCGCCCTAGTTGCGTCCTAGTTGCGCCCTACTTGCGTCGTACTTGTGTTCGACTTGTGCCCTAGTTGCCCCCTAGTTTCCCCTTAGTTATGTGCTCATTGCGCCCTACTTACGCCCAACTTGCGCCCTAGTTTCTCCCTAGTTATGCCCTAGTTGCGCCCTACTTGCATCCTCCTTGCACCCTAGTTGGGCCCTAGCTGCGCCCTAGTTGTACCCTAGTTGTGTCCTACTTGTACCCTAATTGCGCCCTCCTTATTCCCTAGTTGTTCCCTAGTTGCGCGCAAGTTGCACCCTACTTGTGCCCTACTTGCGCCTTACTTGCGTCCTAGTTGCGCCCTAGTTGTGCCTTAGTTGCGCCCTAGTTGCGCCCTATTGCACCCTACTTGCGCCCTACTTGCGCCCTACGTGCACCCCACTTGCGCCCTAATTGCGCACTTTTTGCGCTTAAGTTGTGCCCTAGTTGCGCCTTAGTTGCGCCCTAAGTGCGCCATACTTGCCCCCTACTTGCGCCCTAGTTACGCCATAGTTGAGCCCTAGTTGCACCAAAATTGCATCCTACTTGCGTCCTACTTGTGCCCTGGTTGCGCCCTAATTGTGCCCTACATGCGTCCTACTTGCACCCTAATTGCGCCCTTTTTGCGCCTAGTTGCACCCTACTTGTGCCTTCTTGAACCCTACTTGCACCCCACTTGAGCCCTTGTTGCGCCCTTGTTACACCATACTTGCACCCTACTTGTGCCCTAGTTGCACTCTAGTTGTGCTCTTGTTGTGCCCTTGTTGCGCCTAACTTACGTCCTACTTGCATCCTTCTTGCGCCCCTATTGTGCCATAGTTTTGCCCTAGTTGTGCCCTACATGCACCCTTCTTGCACTATGCTTATGCCTTCTTTGCGCCCTAGCTGCAACCTGGTTGTTCCCTAGTTGGGCCCTAGTTGCGCCATACTTACGCCCTAGTCACGCCATACTTGCGCCCGGTTGCACCCTAATTGCGCACTACTTGTGTCCTACTTGCGCCCTAGTTGCGCCCTACTTGCATCCTAGTTACACCCTAGTCGCACCCTAGTTGCACCCTAGTTGCAGCCTAGTTGCGGCCTAGTTGCCGCCTAGTTGCGCCCTAGTTACGCCCTGCTTGCATCCGAGGTGTGCCATATTTGCGCCGGGGGTGTGTCCTAGTTGTGGCCTAGTTGCGGCCTAGTTGCGGCCTAGTTGCCCCCTTCTTGCGCCCAAGATGAGCCCTAATTGGGCCCTACTTGTGCCCTACTTGTGCCCTAATGGAGTCCTTGTTAAGCCCTAGTTTCGCCCTAGTTGTGCCCTATTTGCGTCCTAGTTGCACGCTAGTTGCACCGTAATTGCGCCCTAGTTGTGCCCTACTTGGGTCCTAGTTGTGCCTTACTTGCACCCTAGTTGTGTCCTAGTTGATCCCTGATTCCGCCCTAGTTGCACTCTCATTGTGTCCTACTTGCGCTCTTCTTGCGCCCTGTTTGCACCTTACTTACGCCCAGGTTGCATCCTAGTTACGCCCTACTTGCATCCTACTTGCACCCTAATTGCTCCCTAGTTGCGTCCTACTTGCGCCCAAGTTACGCCTAATTTCTGCCTTACTTACACCCCACTTGAGCCCTAGTTGCACTCTAGTTGCGTCCTCGTTACACCATACTCGCGCCCTACTTGCACCCTAGTTACACCTTAGTCGCGCTCTACTTGTGCCCTAGTTGCACCCAACTTGCACCTTACTTGTGCCCTATTTGCACCCCAACTGTGCTCAAGTTGTGCCCTAGATGCACCCCACTTGCGTCCTAATTGCGTCCTACTTACGCCCTCCTTGTGCCCTACCTGCATCCTAGTTGCACCCTACTTGCGCCCTAATTGCGCTCTAGTTGCGCCCAAGTTGTGCCCTAGTTGCACCCTTATTGTGCCTACTTGCACCCTACTTGTACCCTACTTGTGCCATAGGTGTGCTTTGCTTACGCACTAGTTGCACCCTAGTTGCGCTCGACTTGAGTTCTAGTCGTGCCCTAATTGTGCCCTTGTTGCGGCCTAGTTGCGCCCTATTTGCGCCCTATTTACACCCTTGTTGTGTCCTACTTGCCCCCTTTTTGCCCCGTACTTGCACCGTTTTTGTACCCAACTTGCACCCTACATGCGCCTTACTTGCTCCGTACTTGCACCCTAGTTGCGCTCTAGTTGCACCCAAGTTGTGCCCTAGTTGCGCCCTAATTGAGCCTACTTGCACCCTACTTGTGCCCTACTTGTGCCATATGTGCGCCCTAGTTGCGCCCTAGTTACGCCCTTTGTACACCCTACTGGCGCCCTAATTGCGCCCTCGTTGCGCCCTAGTTNACTTGCACCCTACATGCGCCTTACTTGCTCCGTACTTGCACCCTAGTTGCGCTCTAGTTGCACCCAAGTTGTGCCCTAGTTGCGCCCTAATTGAGCCTACTTGCACCCTACTTGTGCCCTACTTGTGCCATATGTGCGCCCTAGTTGCGCCCTAGTTACGCCCTTTGTACACCCTACTGGCGCCCTAATTGCGCCCTCGTTGCGCCCTAGTTGCGTCCTACTTGTGTCCTACTTGCGCCCTACTTGTGTCCTAGCTTCACCCTAGATGCATCCTAGTTGCACCCTAGTTGCACCCTCATTACACCCTACTTGCGCTTTAGTTGCACCTTACTTGTGCTTTAGTTGCACCCTAGTTGCGCCCTACTTGCATCCTACTTGCACCCTAATTGTGTGCAAGTTGCGCCCTAGTTACTCCCTTGTTGTGCCATACTTGCGCCATACTTGCGCCCCTATTGTGCCAGTGTTTTCTCCTAGTTGCTCCCTACATGCACCCTACTTGCACCGTGCTTATGCCTTATTTGCGCCCTTGTTGCAACCTGGTTGTCCCATAGTTGCGCCATAGTTGTGCCATGCTTACGCCCTAGTTGCGCCCTACTTGCGCCCAATTGCGCCCTAGCTGCGCCCTACCTGCGCCCTACTTGTGCCCTAGTTGCACCCTAGTTGCGCCTTACTTGCGCCCTTCTTGCGTCCTAGTTACACCCTAGTTGCACCCTAGTTGCACCCTAGTTGCGGCCTAGTAGAGCCCTAGTTACGCCTTACTCGTGTCCTACTTGCGTCCTAATTGTGCCCTATTTGCGCTTGCGTTGCGTCCTAGTTGTCGCCTAGTTGCGCCCTACTTGCGCCCTACTTGTACCCTACTTTTTCCCTAATGGAGTCCTAGTTACATCCTAGTTACGCCCTAGTTGTGCCCTACTTGCGCCCTGGTTCGCGCTAGTTGCGCCCTAATTGTGCCCTAGTTTTGCCCTACTTGTGTCCTAGTTGTGCCATACTTGCACCCTAGTTGTGCCCTAGTTGACCCCTAGTTGCGCCCTAGTTGCACTCTCATTGTGTCTTACTTGTGCCGTACTTGCGCACTACTTGCACCCTAGGTGTACCCTAGTTGAGCCCTAGTTGCACCCTAATTTCGTCCTACTCGCACCCTAATTGTACCCTAGTTGCGCCATAGTTGCACCCTTGTTGCAAACTGGTTGCGCCCTAGTTGTGTCCTACTTGCGTCCTATTTGCAGCCTAATTGCGCCCTAGTTGCGTCCAAGTTTTGCCCTACTTGAGCCCTAGTTGCGCCCTAGTTGTGCCCTAGTTGCGCCCAACCTGCACCCAAGATACGCTCTAGTTAGGCCCTAGTTGCGCCTTACTTGGGCCCTAGTTGCGTCCTAGATGTACTCTAGTTTCGCCATAGTTGCGCTCTAGTTGCACGATACTTGTGCCCTACTTGCATCGTGGTTTCATCCTAGTTGCGCTCTACTTGTTCCCTGATTACGCCCTAGTTGCACCCTGCTTACGCCCTACTTGGGCCCTTGTGGCACCCTTGTTGCGCCATTGTTGCACCCTAGTTGCGCCCTAGTTGCGTCCCACTTTCACTCTTCTTACACCCTACATGCAGCCTAATTTCTTCCTTGTTGTACACTAGTTGTGCACTAGTTGTCCCATTCTTGTGCCCTAGTTGCACCATACTTGCGCTTAGTTAAGCCCTAGCCCTGCCCGACTCGTGCCCTACTTGCACCCCAGTTGTACCTTACTTGCACCCTACTTAGGCCGTACTTGGGCCTTTCTTGCGCCCTACTTGCACCCTAGTTGCGCCCTAGTTGTGCATTAGTTGCACCCTACTTTCGCCCTTCTCGCGCCCTACTTGCACCCTACTTGCGCCCTAGTTGCGCCCTATTTGCACCTATGTTGCGCCCTCGTTGCACCCTACTTATGCCCTACTTTCGCCCTAGTTGCGTTTTGGTTGCACTGAAGTTGTGTCCTAGTTGCGTCCTACTTACGTTGTAGTTATACCCTAGTTGCGCCCTAGTTGCACCCTACTTGCATCCTACTTGTGCCCTATTTGCGCCCTACTTGCACCATAGGTGTGTCTTAGTTGTGCTCTAGTTACGCCGAATTGGCGTCCTCCTTGCGCCTTACTTGTGCCCTAGTTGCGACCTAGTTGCCCCCTTGTCGCGCCCTAGTTGCGCTCAAGTTGCACCCTACTTTTGTCTTACTTGCGCCCTACTTGCACCCTAGTTGTCCCCTACTTGCGCCCTTCTTGCGCCCTTCTTGCGCCCTTCTTGTGTCCTAGCTGGACCCTTGTCGCCCCCTAGGCGCACCCTAGTTGCACGCTAGTTGCGACCTAGTTGCATCCTAGTTGCGCCCTACTTACGCCCTACTTGCACCGGCATTGCACCTTACTTGCGGCCTTGTTACGCCTTACTTGTGTCTTGCTTGCCCTAGTTCCGCCCTAGATGTGCCCTAGTTGCCCCCTAGTAACACCCTTGTTGCGCCCTACTTGCGCCCTACTTGCACTCTACTTTTGCCCTAGTTGTGTCCTAGCTACGCCCAAGTTGCGTCCTAGTTACACCATACTTGTACCCTACTTGCACCCTACTCGTGCCCTATTTGTGCTCTAGTTGCACCCTAGGCTCGCCCTTGTTGTACCCTACTTGTATCCTCATTGCGCCCTACTTGTGCCCTAGTTGTTCCGTAGTTGAGCCCTAGTTGTGCCCTAGTTGCGCGCTCATTGCACCATACTTATGCCGTACTTGCTTCCCAGACGCGCCCTAGATGTACCCTAAGTGCTTCCTACTTGCGTCCTACTTGCGTCCTACTTGCACCCTAAGTATCCCCTAGGTGCGCCCTAGTTGCGTCCTCCTTGTGCCCTATTTGCGCCCTACTTGCGCCACAGTTGTGCCCTAGTTGCTCCCTTGTTACACCCTACTTGCGTTCTACTCATGTCCTATGTATGGCCTATTACGCTCGAATTGCATCCTAGTTGCGCCCTAGTCACGCACTAGTTGTGCCCTAGTTACGCCTCACTTGCGCCCTAGTTGCGACCTACTTGTACCCTAGTTGCTCCCTAGCTACAACCTAGTTGCACCCTACTTGCGCCCTAGCTATGCCCTACTTGCGTCCTACTTGCACCCTACATATGCCCTAGTCGCACCCTGCATGCATCCTTCTTGTTCCCTAGTTACACCCTAGTTGTGCGCTAGTTGCGCCGTAGTTCCGTCCTAGTTGCACACTAGTTACGCCTTGCTTTCGCCCTATTTGCACCTTACTTGTGCCCTAGTTGTGCCCTAGTTGCTCCCTTGTTGCGCCCAAGTTATGCCCTATTTGCGCCCTAATTGCAACTTTTGTACCCTAGTTGTACCCTAGTTACGCCCTTGTTGCGCTCTAGTTACACCCTACTTGCGTCCTATTTGCACCCTATTTTTCCCTAGTTGCCCCCTAGTTGCGCCCTAGTTACACCCTCATTGTGCCCTACTTGCGCAGTACTTATGCCGTAGTCATGCCCTACTTGCGCCCAACTTGCGCCCTACTTGCGTCCTACTTGTACCCTTATTGCGCCCAAGTTGTACCCTAGTAGTGCCCTAGTTGCGTCCTACTTGAGCCCTAGTTACGCCTTAGTTGCTCTCTAGTTACGCCCTTGCTGCGTCTTAGATGCACCATACTTGCGCCATACTTGCACCCTAGTTGCACCCTAGTCACTCTCTAGATGTGCTTTAGTTGAGCTCAACTTGCGCCCTTAATTTCTCCCTGCTTGCGTCCCTATTCTGCCCTAGTTGCGCCCTACCTATGCCCTACTTGCGTCCTACTTGCGCCCTACTATGCCCTACTTGCGCCCTTGTTGCATCCTAGTTGCTCCCTTGTTGCACCCTACTTGCCCCCTGGTTACACCCTTCTTCCACCCTAGTTGTGCCCTAGCTGCGTCCTACTTACACCCTAGTTGTGCCCTTCTTGTTCCCTAGTTGCGTCCTACTTGCACCCTAGTTGCGCCCTACTTGCGCCCTACTTGCACCCTACTTGCGCCTTACCTTTGCCCTAGTTACGTCCTAGTTTCACCCTTATTGCATCCTACTTGCACCCTACTTGCGCCCTAATTGTGCCCTAGTTGCGCCCTAGTTTTGCCCTAATTGCACCCTACTTGCGCCCTAGTTACGCCCTTGTGCACCCAAGTTACGCCCTAGCTGCGTCCTACTTGCACCCTAGTTGCACCCTACTTGCGCCCTACTTGCACCCTACTTGTGCCTTACTTGTACCCTAGTTAAGCCCTAGTTTCCCCCTTGTTGCGGCTTACTTGCGTCCTACTTGCGCCCTAGTTGCGCCTTACTTCCATCCTACTTTTGTCCTAGTTACAACGTACTGGCACCATAGTTTCGCCCTACATGCGCCCTACTTGCACCCTTCTTGAGCCATAGTTATACCCTATTTGCACCTAGTTGCGTCCTTCTTGCGCCCTACTTGCGCCGTACTTGCGCCGTACTTGCGCCCATTTGTACCCTATTTGCGCCAGAGTTGTACCCTAGTTGTGCCCTATGTGTGCCCTAGTTGCACCCTAGTTGCGCCTTGGTTACGCCCTAGTCGTGTCCTAGCTGCTGCATACTTGAGCCCTAGTTGCGCAATAGTTGCGCACTACTTGCGCCTTACTTGCACCGTAGTTGGGTCCAAGTTGTGCCCTAGTTGCGCCTAACCTGTACCCTACTTGCGGCCTAGTTGTATCTTTGTTGCGCCCTAGTTACACCCTCGTTGTGCCCTAGTTGTACCCTACTTGTACCATAATTGTGCCCTACTTGCGCCCTACTTGCGTCCTGGTTGCGCCCTAGTTGCGCCTTGGTTACGGCCTAGTTGTGCCTTACTTGCGCCCTACTTGCACCCTAGCTGCGCCCTAGTTGTACCCTAGTTGCGCCTTACTTGCGTCTTACTTGCACCCTACTTGTGCCCTTACTGCACCCTAGTTGAGCCCTAGTTGCGCCCTACTTGCGTCCTACATGTGCCCTATTTGCGCCCTAGTTGATCCCTAGTTGTACCATACATGCGCCCTTCTTCTGCCCTAGTTGTGCCCTGGTTTCGCTCTAGTTGTACACTAGTTGTGCCCTACTTGCACCCTACTTGGACTGTACTTGTGCCCTACTTGTGTCCTAGTTCCACCCTAGTTGCGCTCTAGTTGTGCCCTTGTTGCACCCTAGTTGCACCCTACTTGGGCCCTACTTGCACCCTACTTGTGCCCTAGTTGTGCCCTAGTTGCTCCTTAGTTGCGCCATACTTGCAAACTACTTACGCCCTACTTGTGCCGTTGTTGCGCCCTAGTTGCGGACTAGCTGCGCACTAATTCTGCCCTCTTTGTGCCCTAGTTGTGTCATAGTTATGCCCTACTTGTGCCCTAGTTGCCTCCTAGTTGCGCACTAGTTTCACCGTACTTGCACCCTACTTACGCCCTGTTTGCTCCCTATTTGCGCCCTGGTAGCTGCCTAGAAGCGCCCTACTTCCGCCCTATTCATCCCCTTGTTGCGCCCTAGTTGCACCCTAGTTGCACCCTAGTTGGCCCCTAGTTGTGCCCTAGTTGCGCCCTAGTTGTGCTCTACTTGCGCCCTACTTGCGCCCTACCTCTGCCCTAGTTGCGTCCTAGTTGCGTCCTATATGTGCCCTACTTGTGTCCTACTTGCGCCCTGCTTACTTCCTACGTGCGCCCTAGTTGCGCCATACTTGTGCCTACCTACGCCATACTTGCGTCCTAGTTGCGTTCTACTTGCACCTTCGTTGCGTCTTAGTTGCGCCCTACTTGTGCCCTAGTTGCGCCTAACTTGCACCGTACTTGCATCCTTTTTCGGCCTTACTTGTGCCGTAGTGTACCCTACTTGCGCCCTACTTGCGCCCTACTTGCACCCTACTTTCGCCCTAGCTATGCCCAAGTTGTGCCCTGGTTGCACCCTAGTTGTACCTTTTTTGCTCCCTAGGTGTGCCCTACTTGTGCCCTAGTTGCGTCCTAGTTGCAACTTTCTCGCGTCCTGCTATCGAACTTCTTGCTCCCTAGTTGCGCTCTATCTGCACCCTACTTGCGTCATACTTGCATCCACCTTGCGCCCTAGTTGCCGCCTAGTTTTGTCCTAATGACACCCTAGTTACGCCCTATTTTTCCCTACTTGCGCCAAAGTTACGCCCTGTCCTATTTACGCCCTACTTACGCCCTACTTGCGCCCTCCTTGCGCCCTACTTGCGCCCTACTTGCGCCCTAGTTGCGCTCTAGTTACGCCTCAGTAGGGCACTAGCTGTGCCCTAGTTCGTCCATACTTGTGCCTGAGTTGCTCCCTTGTTATGAACTAGTTTCTCCTTAGTTACGTCCTAGTTGCGTCCTAGTTACGCTCGAGTTGCGCTGCAGTTGCATCCAAGTTACACCCCAGTTGCGCCCTGGTTCAGTCCATATTGCAACCCAGTTGTGCCCGTGTAGCATCCTAGTCGCTCCCTAGTTGTACTCTAACTGTGCCCTAGGTGGACCCTACTTGCACCCTTGTTGCACCCTAGTTGCGCCCTAGTTGAGCCCTAGTTGCACCCTACTTGTGCCCTACTTACTCCCTAGTTGTGCCATACTTGTGCCCTAGTTGCGCCCTAGTTGCATCCTACTTGCACCTTACTTGTGCCCTAGTTGTACCCTAGTTATGCTCTAGTTGCTGTTAATCTCGCACTGTACATATTCCTTC
Source organism: Penium margaritaceum (assembly GCA_023375785.1). Lineage (NCBI taxonomy): Eukaryota > Viridiplantae > Streptophyta > Zygnematophyceae > Desmidiales > Peniaceae > Penium > Penium margaritaceum. The sequence goes on from SZWC01005121.1 coordinate 21,859, forward strand.
TCGTGGCTGGTTGTGAGTGCGCAGGACATTCTATCGCAGGGAGTGGAGGCGACTCACCGTGACGACTCATAATTCCCTCTGCATGAGTGGTCGCCTCCATCCCGCATGCACTGCCCTCTTCCTCTTTGCCAAAGACCGACAGCTTTCCCTCGTGCTCATCCCCTTACGCAGCACCTGCTTGTGCCTCTTAATAGGAAGTGACATAGTTTAGGTTTTGCAAACTTAGGCCTACTTGTGACTTCAAACTATGCTTGTGGGTAGGTAGAAAGCAGGCTGTTTTTTATAGCGACCTAGTCTAAGGTGCCCTCGGGCATCGCATGCACTTGCGAGCCCATTTCTGGGCTTCCGGGGCATTCGTCCTGGTTCAATTGAGTGGCCGGCGAACCTCGCTTGCCGGGCCACGGGTGGAGCTCGCATAGCGAGCTCCCACCCGTAAGACCTCTATGGCTTGTTACTAGCTTCACTTCCTAGATTTTTGCCACGGCCGCTTGCAAAACTGAGAGTATCTCCCCCCACGCTTCACCATTTGACGAGCCGTAAGTTGCTATGACTTCGTAGAAAGGTCCTCATGGTATCAGAGCTAGATAGGACACGAGACGGTGGGGAATCGAGACGGCACCAAGCAAAGAAGGGGGCGGCCGAGTAATGAGCGACAGTAGAGCCGCGCGACGCGCAAAAGCATGTTGCGCACGGCCCTAGGAGCGTCAAACGCCCTTCCCTACGCCGCGCGCACAGATTAGGGGCGGCGGAAGCAAGGGAAGGGACGCTAAAAGGGGCAAGGGGCCAAGGGAGAGAGCCCAAGCGCCGTCGTGCCCCTATCAAGGGTGACGGCGGGGTCTGCCAGCCCAGAGGGGACGTGTGCAGGTCTAAGAAGGCCTGGCAGACGTCCTGAAGTCAGGAGAGGCGATCCCAAATGAGCTTAGGGCTCGCGGCAGAAATCGGGGCCCAAAGTGGGCCCGGCGAATTGCTGCCAAAATTTTCTTTGGCAGCAACGAGAGGGCAGCACAGCTTAGAAAGGCTCCCTAGCAGCATGAGTACAGCAGCATCCAATCCTGGAGGGGCCGGTGCAAATGCCGGGGCTATCACTGGCACCGGTGCCGCCGCTGGCGCTGCTGGTGGCGCCGCCGCCGGCGCAACCTCTACGGCCATGTCGTGGGATGACCTCAGCAGGGTATTGTCCCACAAGGACCTTACACCGCCCCCACTTAGCGTGCGTGACTTTCTGTCTTGAAGGAAGTGTTCCTCTCATGGGCGGCGGAGCATGGGCTTGAGGATTACTACCTAGCTCCGCCGCCCGAGGGCACTGACGCACGGGTGCTCCTGAGAGCGTTCAATGCCTCGACACGCGCACTTCTCGATAAACAACAGTACTCCATCCGTCATTATCGCTTTGGGAGAAAAGGAGAGGATCCAAAAAATCCACGCAGCGGAGAACCCTGACCCCATGAGGCATGGCAGCACCTGACCACGGGGAAGGAAGAGCAGGGGATAGCTCTAGTCATCGTCCTACGCGAGAAGCTCCGCAACCTTTGTCCCAAGCCAGGTGCACCGGTTGCCAAATACTGGGATGCTGCCATGGATCTTCGTCGCCGCATCCTCGGCCTTGGTGCCTCCTACACCATTCTGGAGTGGTTGGATCCGGTTCTTTTACACCTCGGAGAACCGTACAAAGATTTCCGACGCGGACTGCTTCAAAATCTGAAAGTTGCTGAAATCGAGAACACCGACTTAGCTGAGGTGTTCGAAGAGTTACGGAACTATGAAGATATCCTGAAGGGCGAGGCACGCAAAGATGAGGGTGGAGCAGACAGTGTGTTCGCGCATCTGGGAGGAGGCTCCCCCCTTCCTCCACACCATCAGTTGGGTGGGGGAGGAGGAGGAGGCCGTGGGGGTGGAGGAGGCCAAGGTGGACAAGGCGGTGGAGGACGAGGGTGTGGTCAAGGAGCGGGAAACGGCACCTGCAACTACTACAAGCAGCCGGGTCACTACTGGCATGCATGTCCGGCTTTGCAGCGGATCATGACTCCATCCACGCAGCAGACACGTCCGACATTGGGTCAGCCACCGGTGCCGTACCTTCATCCTTGTCTGCATCAGCATCACCATCAGAATCAGCAGCCTCCTACATGGGCGACGCAGGCTGTGGTTGGACCTCGTGCGCCGGTACCCTTTGGGGCGGCCACGTTCGGTCCGCCACAGCTGCAGCCGATCATGCACTCATCAGCACCAACACCATCACCAGGGTATCAGGGACCAGTCTTCATTCCTCCATACGTCAGTGACCCCACCCCTGTACCAGCATGGGCGCAAAGGGTATACCTTGAGACAACAGAGCCACAGTAGCCGTTAGTGCTGCCACCAGGAACATGATGGAGTTTTCCCATGGAGTTGCACCCACCTAAGCCGACCGCCATCTCACAGCGACCAGGTCAGAAGTTGGGGCACACTAATATCACCACATCACACGTATTGCCCATGCACGAGTGGTTGTTTGACACTGCCGCATCGCATCATATGTCCCCGCATCGTTAGGTGTTTGTCACATTGCATGCCACATCCGATGTTGAGGGTATGAAGACTGGATCTGGGGAGTTCTTGTCTATTGAGGGTGTGGGGACAGTGGCTCTCTAGGCACCGGGCGAGGTGTTGTGGCTGACCGGCGTCTTATATGTACCGCGGCTGAAATTCAACTTGCTGTCTGGGGGCCAGCTAGATCAACAAGCTAATGTGTTCGCACTTACACAGAAACAACGTTGCATGCTCTTTGATGCATCTGGTGCATTGCTGGCTGATGGGCCGTTGCATACTGAAAAGCCGTACAGACTGGCACTGTTCCCCTTTGTCCATTCCCGAGCGAGCCGACCCCAAGTGCACATCATCACAAGCACTGATGCAGCACATATAGATCTCATTCAGCGTCGCCTAGCACACATCAACACTGAAACAGTCACTGACTTGCTGAAACACTCCCCAGCACACGGCCTGCTTCCTGACAATTGTCCACATGGTCTTAAACCTAACGCATGTTTTGAGTGTAACGAAGGGAAAGCGCACAGACAAACCTTTTCCAAACCAGACAGTGCGACAACGAGGCCCCTGGCACTCCTACGTGCTGATCTCACAGGACCCTTGCCAGTGTCATCAATCCAGTATGTCTTAACCCTAACTAACGACTACAGCCGGTTTCACTGGGCCTTTCTGCAGAAAACTAAGGCCGATGCTTAGCGCGCGATTACAGATTGGATCCCTTTGGCTGAGCGCCAGACAGGGTGTTCACTTGTAAAGTTACAAACTGACAGAGGTGGTGAGTTTCTCGGTACACTGACAGCAGAACTGAAGGTCAAAGGAGTTGAGCATCAGTCCACAGCACCCTACACTCCACAACAAAATGGAGTGGCGGAACGCTGGCACAGAACCCTTGGTGATGCACTGCGCACACTGCAAATTGAGTCCGGCCTGTCCTTTCGATTTTGGGAAGAGGCCATGAAGTACATCACCTGGGTATGGAACTGTATTTCACAAGGCCCAATGCCCAAGTCGGTGACACCATGGGAACGATGGTTCAAAGAAAAGGCTGACCTACGACCAGCCAGGGTGTGGGGTACACTGGCATGCGTCTGGTTTGCCCCACCACAACGAGAGCACAAACTGAGTCCACGTGGCCGTTGGTTCGTCTTTGTTGGGGTCTCTCATGCTTCAAGGGCATGGCGGTTTCGGGACCCCATAAACCACTGCTTTGTTGAAATTCGAGATGCTTCATTTTTGGAACACATGCATTACAAGGTGTTCCGTACATTGCGTCATGCTCCTTCTCTGTCCATGCCTGAGCGCTATCCTGACTATGTAAGCGTGCCTGTTTTCATGTCACCGCCATCCTAAAATGTGGGTCGGATGGCTCAACCAATGCAGAATGGTGGAACGGCCACCCATGTGCCAAAGGACTTGCTCTCATCCACTGATCTAGCTTGCACAGAGTCCAGCGCCACGCAGGTACCTCTAGGTCTCACCCCACTAACCCAGCCTGCTGTGACAGAAACTGCAGATCCACCATCGCCCGAACTGGTGCGACAATCTCTGCTCGATATCCCCAGAGTTGACTACAAACAGTTCTATCACACTGTTGGGACCGTAGTCATGGATCACAGTGCGACTGAGCCCCTGACCCTTGCTGAGGCAAGGGGACGCCCAGATGCCGCTGAATGGGAAAAGGCGATGGCGGCAGAACTGAACGCACTGTTGGAACATGAGGGGTTTGAGCTAGTGCCCTTGCCACCCGGCCGTAAGGCCATTGATGTGAAGTGGGTGTTCAAACTGAAAAGGAACCTCAAGGGCCTGATTGAGAAGCATAAGGCATGGCCAGTCGCCAAAGGTTTTCACCAGATACCAGGCCAGGACTTCATAGACACCTATGCACCTGTAGGAAAGCACGGAACCAGCCGTGCCTTGTTGGCAGTGGTAGGACACGAGGACTGGGACATCCATCAAATGGATGTCAAAAATTCCTTTCTGAATGGACCACTTGAAGAGGGACTGTATGTAAAACAGCCTAAAGGCTTTGAGGACAAAACTGATCGGGTTTGGCTCTTGCTGAAGGCACTGTACGGACTGAAGCAAGCACCAAGGTGTTGGAACAAAGAGATTCGTCACACGCTGGAGAACGGTGGGTTCATGCGAATTATTTGTGATNAGGAAAGTACGGAACCAGCCATGCCTCGTTGGCAGTGGTAGGACGCGAGGACTGGGACATCCATCAAATGGATGTCAAAAATTCCTTTCTGAATGGACCACTTGAAGAGGGACTGTATGTAAAACAGCCTAAAGGCTTTGAGGACAAAACTGATCGGGTTTGGCTCTTGCTGAAGGCACTGTACGGACTGAAGCAAGCACCAAGGTGTTGGAACAAAGAGATTCGTCACACGCTGGAGAACGGTGGGTTCATGCGAATTATTTGTGATCCCTCACTTTTCCTCCGTTGGGACAACGGTCTGCTTGTCGCACTGTTCATCTATGTGGATGATTTACTGATCCTGTCCCTATCTCTCACACTCATAGGGCAGGCCAAGGCACTGCTTACAACGCACTATAAAATGATAGACCTGGGTGAGGCACATAACTTCTTGGGCATGACCATCACACGTGACCGCACAGCACGGACCTTGACCCTCCATCAAGGTCGATTTCTAGCTCACCTCACTCAACGCTTCCAGCACCTTGTACAACACTTACCACCACAGCAGACACCCATGAGCCCCGATGTCTATGCACACCTGCTTGACTCACGCACACAGACTACGGTCCAGACACAGATCCAACACTTTACAGACAGGTCACTGGGAGTCTCTCATACCTTGCCTCCACTACACGTCCTGACATTGCATGTACAAAGCATAAAAGTGTCGAACATCACTTTGTTCGAGAGGCAGTGGAGGCTGGGACGGTGATTGTCTGCCCCATCAGTGGCCAGGCCCAGCTTGCCAACTTTCTTACCAAGGCTCTTTCATCTCCCTCCCTCCTGCAACACCTTGGCTGCATGCCCGCCGCACTCCCATCTAAGGGGGCATGTTAATATCGCACTGTACATATTCCTTCTCGTGGGTGGTTGTGAGTGCGTAGGGTATGCTAACACAGGGAGTGGAGGCGACGCACCGTGACGACTCATAATTCCCTGTGCACGAGTGGTCGCCTCCATCCCGCCTGCATGGCCCTCTTCCTCTTTGCCAAAGACCGACATCTTTCCCTCATGCTCATCCCCTCACGCAGCACCTACTTGTTTATGTCACTGCCTCTAAATTGGAAGGGACATAGTTTAGGTTTTGCAAACTCAGACCTACTTGTGACTTCAAACTATGGTTGTGGGTAGGCAGAAAGTAGGATGTTTTTTATAGCGACCTAGTCTAAGATGCCCTCGGGCATCGCATGCACTTGCGAGCCCATTTCTGGGCTTCCGGGGCATTCGCCCCTGTTCAATTGAGTGGCTGGCGAACCTCGCTCGCCGGCCCACGGGTGGAGCTCATATAGCGAGCTCCCACTCGCAAGACCTCTATGGCTTGTTACTAGCTTCACTTCCTAGATTTTGTCATGGCCGCTTGCAAAACTGAGAGTATCTCCCCCCACGTTTCACCATTTGACGAGCCAGAAGTTGCTATGACTTCGTAGAAAGTTCCTCAGTTGCGTCCTAGCTGCGTCCTAGTTTCGCCCTATTTGAGCCCTATTTTTTCCTTAGTTGTGCCCTAGTGGTGCCCTAATAGAGTCCTACTTCCGCCCTCCTTGTGCCCTAATTGCGCCCTACTTGCTCCCAAGTTGCACCCTAGTTGCATCCTAGTTTTACCCTACTTGTCCCCTTCTTGTGCCCTGGTTGCGACCTACTCGCTCCATAGTTGCGCCCTACTCGCGCCCTAGTTGTGCCATAGTTGCCCCCTACTTGCGCCCTACTTGTGCCCTAGTTGCTCCCTAGTTGCACCCTAGTTGCGCCCTACTTGCGTCCTACTTGCATCGTACTTGCATCGTACTTGCGCCCTACTTGGCCCCTACTTGCAGCCTAGTTGTACTCTACTTGAACTCTAGTTGCACGCAACTTGCATCCTACTTACACCTAGATGTGCCCTACTTCCGCTCTTGTTGTTCTCTATTTGTGCCCTACTTGTGCTCTACATGCACCCTACTTGTGCCCTAATTGCGAGAGACTTGCGCCCTAAATGCGACATACTTGCGCCCTAGTTACACCCTGGTTACGCCCTAGTTGCACCCTACTTGCGCCCTAGTTGTGTCGTAATTAGGCTCCAGTTGCACCCTTATTTGGCCATACTTGTGCCCTAGCTACTCCCTAGTTGTGCGCTAGTTTCTCCCTTGTTGCGCCCTAATTACGCCCTAGTTGCATCCAAGTTGTGCCCCAGTTGCGCCCAAGTTGCGCCCAAAGTGTGCCATTGTTGCACCCCTGTTGTGTCCTAGTTGTGACCTACTTGCACCCTAGTTGCACCCAAAGTGTGCCCAACTTGCGTCCAAAGTGTGCCCTAGTTGCGGCCTAGTTGAGCCCTAGTTGAGCCCTAGTTGCTCCCTAGTTGGACCCTACTTGTGCCCTACTTGTCCCCTAGTTGCATCGCACTTTCGCCCTAGTTGTGTCCTACTTTGCCTTTCTTGCGCTCTAGTTGTACCCTAGTTTCGCTCTAGATTCTCCCTAGTTGCACCCTTCTTGCGCCCTACTTGCGCCGTACTTGCGGTCTATCTACAACCCAGTTGCGCCCTAGTTGCGTCCTACTAACGTCCTACTTGCGTCCTAGTTACGCACTACTTGCACCCTTCTTACGCCCTAGTTGCGCCATTGTTGCACCCTTGTTACGCCCTATTTGTGCCATATTTGAGCCCTACTAACACCCTACTTGTACCCTACTTGCGCCCTACTTACGCCCTAGTTATGCCCTAGTTGCGCCCTTTTTATACCCTAGTTGCGCCCTAATTGCTCCCTAGTTGCACCCTAGTTTCGCCCCAGTTGTGCCCTAGTTATCCCCTACTTATGCCCTAGTTACACCCAAGTTGTGCCCTTGTTGTGCCCTAGTTGCACCCTAGTTGCATCCTACTTACACCCTACTTGCGGTAACACACTTGCGTTTTTGTGTGTACACTTTTGGACAGTGGTTGAACTTGTCAGAATGTTTTCGTAAGGAACACTTAAGGGTCGGGGCAGCTGGCCCCAGTGCGCACGACTGGAGAGCGTAAAATCTCAGAAGTTGACTTAGAATGGGCCATGAAGGTAATGAGAGACATGCCCACTTGCAGAGTTTTGGAACTAGTGTTTGTAACGGACGTAGCATACTCAACTTAATCTTTGTTCGTTCTAGTTTTGGTCCATAGAAAGCTCCTTCCAGAGTACTCGAACTTGTGGATGTGTGTGAAACATCGAGCAATTACAGGTGACTTAGAAAGTTACTAGCATGCACATGGTAGGTCTTACAAAGAGGTGCCTTGAATTATTTTTCATTTTCTTGGAAATTTTCTTCCATGGTGAAAACAGTCTAGCTTGGTTTTCATGATGAAGAAAAATCACATTAGAAATAAAATGTAAAGTTCTCGAGAAACTTATCTATTTGGAACATGAAAATTAAAGCACCCCTCATCCGCAACCTCCATCCTCTTTCATAGACACCCCTTTTGAGGTCAACGCGTGCTAGAAAGTTTAGAAGAGAAGCAAAGGTTACGCGTTGATATGAAGGATATCATAAAAAAATCGAGGAAACGATATAGTTGTTTAAGATAAATTTCATCAGTGATTCTATATTTATATTTTTTCCATAAAATAGTTTATGTACCTCCAATGTTTGTCACAGAATCGCCTGTAGGTTAGATCCACGTTTGTCCAGGATCATCTTGTTTTATGTTGTGAAGCTCCACTTCACCCGACTCTGAGGCTATCGAGGTTTTCACCACCGGCTATCGGCATGTGGGCATGGAGAGTACAGCATTCTTCTGTGGGCTTACGGTGGTCCGCCACCGTCATCGTTTGTCTGGCCCGCCATCCTCGGTTTCCGGTTCGATTTCTCGGGGAACGCATGATGGATACCTGTCCGCGGATAGCTGCATATGGACGCCAGAGCGGTTACCTCTTCACCCTCCAAACTTGGACAGAACTATCCGGTCTTTACTGGATAGTCCAGTCCCGGTTACTTTTAAGAACGTGTCCGGAAGCCCCATCTCTCACTTGCTTCCGCGCTTGTGCTGAGAGGGGCTGCTGAGCGACCAGGCATCCTACTTGACTTCCTCAAAGCCATCTTCTCATCCCCTCTTGTCCTCTCCACTGCTGTTGCGCTCCTCGTCCACCAGCGTCGGCTACAGCCCTCGACAGGTGTGATGAACGCTATTGATCAAGTGCCCATGCCACTCGACGTTGTGGCTAGCCGACAGCCTTTCCCTCTTCCCCTCTCTGAGCCTCTTGCCCACTGGTCGACTCCTAATGCGTAGTTGTGGCCAAAGCCGTCCGTCATACCTTCATGTCTGCGCGCAGGGCTGCCTCGCGCGCACCTTCGGCAGAGACCCGACTCCCCCCCGCCCCCCTCCCCCCCCCCCTCTGTGTGTGTGTGTGTGTGCGTGTCTCTCTCTCCCTCTCCATTCCCTGTCTCCCCCTCTTCCCCTCCCCCTGCCTCACGCTCCCCCTTCGTCCGTTCCACCTCTCTCTCTCTCCCTCCCTGCCTCACTCCCGCTCTCCTCATCCTTCTCCCCCCTCCCCCGCCCCTTTCTCTCGCTTGCCCGCTCTCACGCTTACGCTCACTCGTTCTCACTGTCTGTTTTCCTCTCCGTTTTTTCCTCTTGCGCAGGCTCTAAGAGCCGTAGCCCCAGCTCTCTTCAAACCCTACTCCACGCATTGCAGCCGCCATGGGTCACGACGCTGTATGGAACTCGCACCCCAAGAAGCACAGCGCCGGCGCGCGCCTCTGGTGAGTGAGCATCTCCAGTGGAGTATGTCTGACGTTCCGGACTCGTCTGCTGGTATTGTGTGGGTAGGGTCAATGTAATCCATCCTGCAGCCCGAACCATCGCATGCATTGAACAACACCAGCAGCATCAGCAGTAGTAGACGTTCAGACCAGTCGGAACGTGGAGTCGCAAAGTAAGATGAGGCTCGATGGGACTAGGGACGAGCCCGAGGAGTTGCACATGGGGCAGAGGAGGCGTTTGTCAGTGGAACTTGGGGTACACGCGCTGGCAGCAGTAACAGGATGGAGAAGAGTGCAGGAGCAGCCGCCCTCGGAAGAAGATGGGGAAGGAGCCGGAGGAGCAGTAGGGGACATCGTTGATGGCCATAGATGTGACAGCACTGTGTGGGAGTTAGCGAAGCTGCAAGGGGAGGAGGAACTCGAGGAGTAGGAGCTGAGGGAGATGTGGCAGAATTGCAGGGTGCATGTTCCGCGTCTCCCCCCTCTCCCACCCCCCGCTGCCGTCGATGGATTGTGGAGGCAAGTCAAGGCAGAAGGCAAGCAGGAATGCAGCGGCTACTAGCGGCAGGCTGAGGCTCATTATCCGACGTTGACACCTAATTCACGTGACGTCGAATGGGTACGGCGGCATGAGATTTTTGTGACGAGGCGCCGGTGCTTAGTGCTGTCACGTGGTGGGCTGCCGTAGCATGCACACCGGATGGAGCGCAGGTGTAAGGCTGCACAACTGCAGAATACTGAGGTCGGTTTTGGGGGGCTGTAGTTTCTTTCTTTGAATGAGGGTCGTGTCAGGCTGTGCTCTTCATGTGGCTGTCGAAGGAGCGGCAAGGAAGGTGGTTGCTGGGAGCAAGTGAACAGGCAAGAATTGGCGGCTTGTCCTCAGCACTGTAATGTTGGTCTAGACTGCAGTCTTCGCTGTGGTGGCGACCTTCTCCTCTCTGAACCGACCACCCGTAAACTGTTCCAGCCTCTCGTGGATCATCAATGTGGGCGAGGGGGGAATCGTCCAATAACTGAACAGTATCTCACTTGCCGTGAGTAGCCTGCCGCGTCTGCCGTTTCTCCATTTTCACAACTTGCACCAGACGTATCCAAAAAGGAGTCCTTTGTCTGTCTTCATTGGCAATGCTGTGTCCTCACACTCGAGAGGGGCCCTCTGCTTCCCCAAGGGCTGTTCTCAGGAGGATGATCTGCGATGCAATGGTACTCCAATGACCCCTCCGTGAAAAATGTGCTTGTTTGGTTTGCATTGATCCACCTTTGTTCATGTTTGTGTGTGGCATGGCTGTCAGCTAACTTGGATATTCGCGTTTTCATTGCAGGCCTGTGGGGCGTGGGTTTGAGTTTGTTTCCATTGATCACGTGATGGGCTTTTAGGATCGGACCAAGTTGCTTGTAAGACTTGACCGTCTGGATGGGCAGGAGACCCGTACAGCCACCCATCGCAATGGCTTCCCTCCCAAGCCGATATGGGGCCACACCTCATGTGATTGTCATGGACTGTACCCTGTTTTTGTGACCCTGACCTGCTGTCAATTTGAACCCCACGATCAGCGCAGGTTCTCAGGCGTTTCTTTCGGCCATGAAGGCCAGTTGAGCCTTGAGGCTTGACGGGCAATGTGAGTGACGAACTCCATCACGTGATGGGCCGTCCAGAACGTCACATGGAGCGGGAGACAATGGCCGTGGATGCATGCGTACGGACTGGAAAGTTGGGGTTGTCAATTTCCTGGAAATCTTCCGATTTTCTTATGTTTTTTAGGTGGGACGAGGCTGGCGCCCCAGCACATGACTGATGGAAGCACTCTTTGTTTGGCGTTGAATCTTCCAGAGAGATGAACTTGGCATGTGAAGGGTACCTTGTTGTCTGGAGCCTCATGCGGTCGACATGGATTGTGGCAGAATGCCTGCAGCAAGCCTTTTGTCCTTGGGTTTCCTGCTGAGCACGCGATGTCTGCCTGGGGGAGAAAGTCCTCCTGGCAGGTCTGTTGGGAGGTTACTTGACGGGACAAGCAGCTGCTGGTGAGATTGGGGGGGTGGGGGGATGGTGTTGTACTGACTGCCTTCTGTCGCTCTCTGCTCTCTTTCTTTCGTTCTGTGCATCTTTGATACTGCGGTGCTTTTCAGCCGGGTTTGTGGCAACTGCCATGGGCTGGTGAGGAAGTACGGCATCAACTGCTGCCGCCAGTGCTTCCGCACCTATGCTAAGGACATTGGCTTCATCAAGGTGAGCTCTTGGGTTGCTCTCGCTTTGATTGAGCACACAAGTGGATACTGTGAGCATGAAGACAAAATGCTGATGTCTGTGCTGCTGGCTATGTGCTTGTCTCTTTTCATCATCGGCCTCCTCACCTCCCCTCCCACCCACCACCCAACCCCCTACCACCCACTCCCCACCCTATGTTCGGATTCCACATTTGCAACATTGTTTGCACACATGGCTCTAGCCATGACTTCGTCCCAAGTCTTTCATTCTCTTTTGGGAAAACTTTCAGCTCTGTTCGTTCTCCATGCCCGATGCAGTCTGCTCAGTATGCACAGTCGTTGTGCCTAAGTATGTCTTATTCGTCTCCTGCTGTTCTGGCTGTTGGATTGCAGTACAAATGAGGTGCTGCTTTTGAACAAATTGGCTGCCGTCATTGTTGCCAGATGCGCCTGTTAACAGGACCACCAGGGAAGGTAGTCCCAGTGCTGAGGGGTAATGCCGTGCTAAGGATGTTTCATGCATCTATACATCTGTGAAAAAGAGTGGCCCAAGTGATTTTTTAACCCACATGGCTGCTGGTCATGAGAAACCGCCCGACTACTGTCTAAGATGAAGAAAAATTATCATTCCAAGTGTTTGATCTGGATTGAAGCTGAAAGCCAAGGGTGTTCTAGGTCAGAGGAGGTAGTTTTAAGATTCAGTGGATGAATGTCACAAGGAATATAATCCGTAAGTGATGTGTGAGGTTTGAGAGAACTGACGTCAGGAACTGCAATGCAGAAAGACATATTGACTCACTAAAGAAGAGTAAACATACATCAGTGGGAATTGTGGAGAGCAATGTGGGACACATTGTACTACCCACTGAATTCGAATTTTCTTTCAAGTGAACTAGATGTCAGTTCTGGTTTCGCATTGATCTGGAGGCTACGAACTGTGGTTCTGTTATTTGAATAGATCTGGTCTGGTTTAGGTTGGTAGAATCATGCTTAGTCGCATCCCTGGAATTTCCCCTGGAGCAACATGCAGATTTTCAAAACGATCAATGTCATGATGGGCATTGCGTCCTGCAGCTCGCTTCAGCCCTTGGACTTGCAGCCAAAACTGCTATTTCAAATGTTACCTATGCAGCTTGCCAGGAAGGTTGCTGTGTGCCACATCCATATGCAGTCCATAGGGGACCATGTGTGCCACATGGACATCTCACATTTTGCTCGCCGTCCCTAAGAGGATGCGCGAGGAACATGAAATGGTGTGTTCATCAACAAGAATTCTGTACGTCTAAGAATGACTCACCATGCAAACAAGGCGTTAGGGACTAGACTAGACAGCTGTAGGGAATGTTTGATGGAGATTCATCTCGCTTATATGGCCTGCAAAACAATGTCCTCTTTGTATGATCATCGCCTATACATGACTAAAGTCCTGGGTTTCACTTGTAATGTAGGTCTTGCTCCCATTTTAGTGGGGAACACTCGTGAGGGCACAACCATATCCATTGGTTACCAGAGGTGGTAAATCTAGATGGCATGAAAGGGTGAATGCAAAGGGATTGAGTGCAAAAGGGGAGCGAGAGGGACAA